>ML310313.1:329-58686 GCA_005239505.1 Nicotiana paniculata
TAACAAAGAAATACCTATATCACTTCCAAGACTGAACAAAACTAATATTTCGCTTTGCAAACACACAGGGCAAGTTCTAGACATACATATACATGGCACATAACTCACTCAGGATTGGACTCATCAAGACACTCTAGTCAAAGCAGTTAAGCCAAGTTAAGATCATACAATTTAAGGTATTTCTACAAGAGTTAAAAACTGAGCCTAAGAGTCACATCCAAAATACTCACTATTCTCAAGGCATAACAAAGTCAAGAGATATTCCTTCAATTCAAAACACAACACAATGACTCCTATTCCTAAAAAAACAAAACTAGCTACACCCGATTCAAACAAAACCCTTGGAAAAGAACCGCGACACAAAGAAAAACCAAGGGGTAATTGCTACACTACCTAATAAAAGAAAATCATTTTTTTATTTTACTTTCAACTTAAACCCCTCAATAAAATTATCTAATAGATCCATCGTTGAAAAAAGTCCAATATTTTCTAGTTTTGTAAAAAAAACAAAATTCACTTAAACTAACACAACTAAAATAGCATGGAAAGTCACCCAAACAATCTCCTCACCCCACACTTAAAATTGTTCATTGTCCCCAATGCACACCCATAAATACAAGAGGGTAAAAGAAACTCCATAGTAGGCCAAAGGCCGAATCATTAACAACTCATCGGGTACTCAGACTTCTCCCAGGCCTGATCCTTCGTATGGGTACCTCACACTTAGTTCCAACCATCTGGTTTGTTGTTGCATCCTTCCAATGACTTTGATTTCCATGCTCCTAAAAGAAAAAATCAAAAATCGACACTACAAGAATAATACAATAATAAAAAGTAAATAATAATTACAACAATAAAAAAGTAAAGCTGGGTTGCCTCCCAACAAGCGCTTGATTTAACGTCGTGGCGACATGAACTAATTTTTGCTTCCACCTCGAGATTATGAATTGAACCCCAAGTTTTTATTCAAGCGTATGATTATGCTCCTAGGGTGGTGGAACGAATCTAACAGGCCCAAGGAAACAATGTATTCTGAACTCATGGCCTTTAGATGAGGTGTGTAATTCCTACTTGCTGGCAAGAAGAATTATAGAATGTAGGCACCTTGTTCCTCATTCCTTGACTCCTCAAGTGGATCAGATGACTCTATTTCTATATCATCATCCAAAAATAATGTGAAAAATGCTTGGAGTGTGGACCAATGAGCTCAACTACATGAACATTAGGACGTCTGATTACATCCTCAACACCAATGACACTAGAGTCAACTAAATATGCATCCTCAATATCTTTGGTTGACTCTAATATATATTCTACAACATCAACATCATCAAATTCTAGTTGGTTGGTTTGGTCAAATTCTACTCTCAGTTACTCTATTATAATGGCAATTTCTCCAGCCAATTCATTCTCTTCTTGGATACTATCCACAATGTTAGCTTGCTGCATTTTACAAGGTTCACTTAGTTTAATAGCTTGAGCCTCCAAGTTGTGAATAGTTGACTCCTCCCTTTGTATCTGCAATGATTTCTCATCATATTATTCCATGAGGCCCTTTAACATATCTTTCATCTCCTTCAGGTCAGCTTTCCTAGGTTCTTTGTTCCTATTTACTTCACCAAAAAAAGTAGAACCATCATAGTAAGGGATTAGGGGAGGATACGAAATATAAGTACAACCATGAAATTACCATCTTGACTAGCACACATATCACACACATTCTACAAATAAGATTGAGTTGGTGCATATAACTCGCTCTCGGGAATATTTTGACAATTTTGCCACAGGTGGTTTCCTCCATGTGATGATCCAAAAAGTCATCTCTCATTTTATAAGTCAAAAGTGTGTTCTGAGTCCTTGAAAATCTCCTTTTATCTAACCTTGTTTTGCGTGTGTAGTTCGGGCGTATATCTGGAAAGCTTTTATATGAAAAACTGAGAAAATGCTAATTTTGCCTTTAAAATTGAATTTAAGTTGACTTCGATCAACATTATTGGTAAACAGACCCGGGGCCGTGATTTGACGGTTTCGGAGGGTCCGTAGGAAAATATGGGACTTGGGCGTATGCCCGGAATTAAATTCCGAGGTCCTAAGCCCGAGAAATTGATTTTTGAAAGAAATTGTTTTACTGAAATTATAAGAGTTTTTGGAAATTTGATTATATTTGAAATTGATGGTATCGGGCTCGTATTTTGGTTTCGGAGCTCGGTACAAGTTTAATATGGTAATTGAGTGATGCCTGTAAATTTTGGTAAGAAACGAAGGTCATTTGACGTGATTCAGACCCGTCGTTGTGAAATTTGAAACTTTGAAAGTTCTGGAGATTTTCCTTTGATTTTTATGCTAAGTTCGTTGTTTATGATGTTATTTTGGCGATTTGATCGCACGAGTAAGTTCATAGGATGTTTTTAGGGTGGTGTGCATGTTTGTTTTGGAGCCCCGAGGGCTCGGGTAAGTTTCGGATAGGCGTCAGAGTGTTTCGAACTTAGAAAATCTGGTGTCAGATTGTTGTATTTGGTGTCTGTGATTTTATGCTATGAAAACGCTTGGTAACCCACGTGAACGCGAAGAGAAAACAGGGAAGGGGCCTGGGTTACTCTATACGAACGCATAGTACTTAACGCGAAAGCGGAGCCCTGCTTTAGGTGGGGGCTGGGGGATGGGGTCCATACCCTATGCGAACGCAAGGCACGCGAATGCGAAGGAAAATAGGGCCAGTGCTATGTGAACGCATCAGACCTCTCGCTATCGCGTAGAGGGTATGTCCAGGGGTTTTAAACAGTAACAAAAACGGGAATAGGCCATAATTTCATATGTCTTTCCATAGAATCCGACCTTGGACGATTTTTGAAGAGGGATTTCATCACCAAATCATAGGTTCATGTTCTTCAACTCATTTTCTTCATTTTCCATTAACACCCATTAGATATTTAGGCCTAAATCTTGTTCTTGAAGGGTAGAAAATTAGGAATTTTAGGAGAATTAGGGATTTTACAAACTTGGGAATTTAGATCTTGATTTGGGGTCGGATTCCGAAACTAATTATATATTCGGGCTCGTGGGTGTATGGGTGATCAGGTTTTGGTCCGAACCTCGTGTTTTGACCAAGCGGGCCCAGGGTCAATTTTTGACTTTTTGGGAAGAATGATAGAAAACTCATAATTAAGCATTGGGGTTGAATTATTTAGAATTTATTGATATTGGTAAGATAGTTATGTTTAGATACAACCGAATTGGAGGCAAATTATAAAAGTAAAGCGGTAATTGAGGCTTGAGTTTGGTCGTGGAATTCGAGGTAAGTGGTTGGCTTAATTAGCTTAAGGGAATAGGTATGGTGTCTTATTTGTTACGTGTTAGTGTAATGTGCAACGTATAGGTGTGGTGAAAAGTATCTATACGTTGGAGTCAAGCATACCCGTGAGTCAAATATTGTGATTTTGTGATGTTTCATCAAACATTACTTGAGTTTAATTTGATAATTATCCATGTTGGTGGTATTTCTTTGCTATTGATCATTGTTAAGTATTGGTTCAATTTAAGAATTATTATGTGAATTTAGGTAACTAAGTGTGATTGGTTATAGTTGTTTCCCTTGCCGGGATGATATTGATTCTACTGTTGGCTTCCTTGTCGGGACGTTATGGATTTATTATTGTTGTTTGTATGGTTGATTTCCATGTCGTATTGTTGTTATTGATTTGTTTGGATGAGGAAGAGTGTAAAGCACGAAGGGTGATGTCGTGTATGATATTGTGAGAGAAGGTAAAAGCACGAAAGGTGATGTTGTGCCATATTATGAGATTAAAAGCACGAAGGGTGATGTCGTGCCATGTTATGAAATTAAAAGCACGAAGGGTGATGCCGTGCCATTTCTACTGATTTATTGTGAGGATGAGAGTAAAAGCACGAAAAGTGATGCCGTGCACTCTATTTATTATTGGGTGACGATGAGAGTAAAAGCACAAACGGTGATGTCATGCACTTGTTTTGTGTTGTTACTTCTGTTGTTTAACTCGTTATTTCCATTATTTGATATTTCCTCCCCTTAGAATGTCTGCCCTTTCTTTGTAATTAGCTGCTTATTTCTTGTTGTTATTATTTTCTCCGTATATGATTAAACTGCACAGGTTTAGTTGGCTGTCGTGTCCTAGCCTCATCACTACTTCTCCGAGGTTAGGCTCGACACTTACTTAGTACATGGGGTCGGTTGTACTGATGCTACACTCTTCGCTTTTGTGCATATCTCGATACCGGACCCTACGGACCTTAGAGTGAGGAGGTTGCCTTCAGTCCAGCGGAGACTCTGAGGTAGTTCTGCAGACGTCCGCATGCCTTAGCGTCCCCTCCTATTTTATTTCTATTATTTTCTTATTTACTTCTGAGACAAATGTATACTTATATTTTGTTTAGACTCCTATTTGTAGTATTCTTAGACAGTCCATGAGATTGTGACACTTTTTCCAGGAGTACTTTGGTTCTGAATTTCGTATTAGTATTATATCAAACTGTTGAATATTGTTATCTCGTATTTTAAATTTCGTGATTTTATTATAATGTCTGGTAAACTGTTAAAGATAAAGGAATGAGGTAATTAATCACTAACATTGGATTTCCTAGCGGGTTCTATATTAGGCGCCATCACGGTCCCGACGGTGAGAAATTTGGGTCGTGATAAGTTTGTATAAGAGAACTAGCTTGCTTAGGTCTCACAATTTACGGACAAACTTAGTAGAGTTTGAGGGATCGATACAGAGACATCTGTGCTTATTCCCTAGAGGCTACAGAGTTTAGGAATGACTTCACATCTATTCTTCTCCGTCGTGCGATTTGATTTCTTAATACTAATTGAATTTATTCTCTCGAGATGGCGAGAACAGGTGCTTCTTCATCCACTGATCAGCAACCCGAGTCTCCAGTTGCAGCTCTTACGAGGGGCCGAGGATGAGTCCGAGGCCGTGCTAGAGGCCGAGGTAGGGGCGTAGCTCAAAAAAGAGTAGCCTCCCCACTGAGCCTCAGGTAGAGTTTGCTGATGAGGTTCCTGCCCAGAAAGTTCTGGTTGGACCAGCTCAGGTTCCGAGGGGTTCATTTCCACCCCGGTACTCCAAGATGCTCTGGTCCGTCTAGTGGGCCTCATGGAGAGCATTGCTCAGGCATGTTTACTTCCTACAGCATCGGCCGTCTCTCAGGCTGGGGGAGGAGCCCAAACTCCCGCTACTCGCACTCCAGAGCAGTTGTCTTCTCAGTTCCGGACTCCAGCACCTTAGACATCTGGGGTAGTTCAGCCGGGTATTGTGGCTCAGACTGGTGATGGAGCAGCTATGTCTGCTGATGCTTTGTGGATGTTGGACCGGTTCACCAAGTTGTGTCCTACTACTTATAGTGGTGCATCTTCAGAGGATCCCCAAGACTATTTGGATAGCTGCCACGAGGTTCTACGGAACATGGGGATAATGGAGACCAATGGGGTCGACTTTGCTACTTTTCGTCTATCAGGTTCCGCCAAGACCTGGTGGAGAGAATATCGTTTGGCTAGACCAGCTGGATCACCGCCTTTGACTTGGGCCCAGTTCTCCGATTTGTTCCTGCAGAAGTTTCTCCCTATCACTCAGAGAGAGGATTATAAGAGGCAATTTGAGCGTCTCCATTAGGGTTCTATGCCCGTCACTCAGTATGAGACCAGATTCATTATCTTGGCCCGTCATGCTATCATGATACTTCCCACCGACCGAGAGATTGTGGGGAGGTTTATTAAGGGACTAGCTCCACCGATCAGATTGCAGATGGCTAGAGAGGCAAGGAGTGATCTTTCCTTTCAGGATGCAGTCAATGGGACCAGACGAATCGAGATGGTTCTATCACAGGAGAGTGGTCAGGTGTCTGACAAGAGGCTTCGTCATTTTGGCCAGTTCAGTGGTGTCTCATCTGGAGGCAGGGATTCTTTTTGTAGGGGCCATCCTCGTAGGCCATTTTAGTCAGCACTTCAAGTTTCTCGCAGTGCTCCGGGTATCCGTGGTTCCCACATGCAGTATTCTGATCAGTTTCCCTACAGTTCACCACCAGCTCCTATCAGTGCACCGCTGCTCCAGAGTTTTCAGGGTGGTTAATCAGGTCGTCAGGGTTAGTTTCAGGGCCAGCAGTCTCAGCAGCCGAGATCTTGTTATACTTGTGGTGGTCCGGGGCACATTGCTAGATTTTTCCCTCGAGCCTCGAGCAGTTCTCAGCACCAGGGTTCTCGTGTCATGGTTCCCGCACCAAGTGTTCCACCACCCGCTCAGCCATCCAGAGGTGAGCGTCGAGGTGTTAGAGGTGGAGGCCAGGCTACTAGAGGTAAAGGTCAGCCACTAGGAGGCCGTCCCAGGGATGTAGTTCAGGTTGGTGGGGCTCAACCCTGATGTTATGCTATTCCTGCTAGACCTGAAGCTGAGGCCTCCGATGCGGTTATCATAAGTATGGTTTCAGTTCGCAGCAGGGATGCTTCAGTTGTATTTGATCCAGGGTCCACATATTCCTATGTGTCATCTTATTTTGCTCCTTATTTGGTTATGCCTCGTGATTCTATGAGTACTCCTGTATATGTGTCTACACCGGTGGGTGATTCTATTGTGGTAGATCGTGTCTACCATTCGTGTGTAGTGGTTGTTGGTTGTATTGAGACCAGTGTAGATCTTCTACTCCTTGATATGGTAGATTTTGATGTTATTTTGGGGATGGATTGGTTGTCTCCTTAGCATGCCATACTGGACTGTCATGCGAAGACCATGACCTTAGCATTGCCGAGGTTTCCTCGACTGGAGTGGAGAGAGAATCCTGGTTATTCTTCCAGCAGGTTTATCTTATATATGAAGGCTCGGCGTATGGTCGAGAAGGGGTGTTTGGCCTATTCAGCCTATGGTCGTGATTCTAGTGTCGAGGTTCCTTCTATGGAATCTGTGCCCATTGTCCGTGAGTTCCCAGAGGTATTTTTTGCAGACCTGCCCGGTATGCCACTTGACAGGGATATTGACTTTTGCATTGATTTGGCTCCGGGCACTCAGCACATTTCTATTCTGCCATATCATATGGCCCCGCCAGAGTTGAAGGAGTTGAAAGAACAGTTGCAAGACTTGCTTGATAAAGGCTTTATTAGGCCTAGTGTCTCGTCTTGGGGTGCGCCGGTGTTGTTTGTTAAGAAGAAGGATGGGTCGATGAGGATGTGCATAGACTATCTGCATTTGAACAAGGTTACCATCAAGAATAAGTATACGTTGCCGAGGATTGATGATTTGTTTGATCAGCTTCAGGGTGCCAAGGTATATTCGAAGATTAATTTGAAATATGGCTACCATTAGTTGAGGATTAGGGCATCTGATGTACCTAAGACATCTTTTCACACTCGGTACAGACATTATGAGTTCTTAGTGATGTCATCCAGGTTGATAAATGCCCCAGCAGCTTTCACGAACTTGATGAACCGAGTGTTCATGCCTTATTTGGATTCCTTCATGATTGTCTTCATTGATGATATTCTGATTTATTCCCGCAGCCGGGAGGAACATGAGCAACACCTTCGAATCGTTCTCCAGACTATGAAGGACAGTTAGTTATATGCTAAGTTTTCGAAATATGAGCTCTTATTGAGTTCAATTGCATTTTTGGGTCATGTTGTATCAGCGGAGAGTATTCATGTGGATCCTAAGAAGATTTCAGTGGTCAAGGATTGTCCTAGACCCACATCAGCTACAAAGATCCGGAGTTTCCTGAGTTTGGCGAGCTATTACCATCGGTTCGTGGATGGGTTTTTGTCTATTGCATCCCCGATGACTAGGTTGACTCAGAAGAGTGCCCAGTTCAGGTGGTCAGAGGAGTGTGAGGCGAGCTTCCAGAATCTCAAGACAACTTTGACTACGACGCTAGTGTTGGTTTTGCCCACAGGTTCAGGGCCATATAGTGTATTGTGATGCATCTTGAGTTGGACTTGGTGCACTATTGATGCAGGATGGCAAGGTTATTTCATATGCTTCACGTCAGTTGAAGATCCACGAGAAGAATTATCCATTTCATGATTTGAAGTTAGCAGCCATTGTCCACGTGCTGAAGATTTGGAGGCATTATCTGTGTGGCGTGTCATGTGAGATATTCACGGATCACAAGAGTTTGCAATATTTGTTCAAGCTGAAAGAGTTGAAATTAAGGCAAAGGAGATGGTTGGAGCTGTTGAAAGACTATGACATCACCATCTTATATCGTCCGGGGAAGGCCAATGTGGTGGCTGATGCTTTGAGTAGGAAGTTAGACAGTATGGGTAGCCTTGCTTATATTCCGGTCGAGGAGAGACCGCTTGCTTTGGAAGTTGGGGCGTTAGCCAATCGGTTCATGAGATTGGATGTTTTCGAGCTCGGCCGTGTTCTAGCTTATACAGTTGCTCGCTCTTCGTTATTTGATAGTATTCGAGATCGGCAGTATGATGATCCTCATTTGTGTGTCCTTAGGACACGGTGCGGCACAGTTGTGCCAAGTAGGTTACAGTTGGTGATGATGGAGTTTACGGATGCAGGGTCGTATTTGTGTGCCCAATGTGGATAGACTTCGTGAGTTGATTTTAGAGGAGGCCCATAGTTCCCGGTACTCCATTCATTCGGGAGCCGCAAATATGTATCAGGATTTGCGGCAGCATTATTGGTTGAGGAGGATGAAGAAGGATATTGTGGCATATGTAGCTCGGTGTTTGAATTGTCAGTAGGTTAAGTACGAGTATTAGAGGCATGTTGGATTGCTTCAGCAAATTGAGATTCCTGAGTGGAAGTGGGAGCGTATCACCATGGATTTTGTTGTGGGGCTCCCATGGACTCAGAGGAAGTTCGATGCAGTATGGGTTATTGTGGATAGGCTGACCAAGTCAGCACATTTCATTCATGCTGCAGTTTCATATTCTTCGGAGAGATTGACAGAGATCTACATTAGGGTTATTGTTCATCTTCATGGTGTGCCCGTATCTATTATTTCTGATCGAGGTACCGAGTTTACATCGCATTTCTGGAGGGCATTTCAGCGTGATTAGGGCACGTGAGTTGAGTTGAGCACAGCGTTTCATCCTCAGACGGACGGACAGTTCGAGCGTACTATTCAGATTCTGGAGGATATGCTAAAAGGCTGTGTCATTGACTTTGGAGGTTCTTGGGATCAGTTCTTGCCGTTTGCTGAATTTTCCTACAACAACAACTATCAGTCGAGCATTCAGATGGCTCCTTATGAGGCATTATATGGTAGGTGGTGTCGGTCGCCGGTTGGATGGTTTGAGGCGGGAGAGGCTCGGTTGTTGGGTCTTAGTGCAGGATGCCTTTGATAAGGTTAAGATCATTCAGGATATACTTCGTACAACTCAGTCCAAGCAGAAGAGTTATGCTGACCGCAAAGTTAATGATGTGGTATTCATGTTCAGAGAGTGGGTGTTGCTTCGGGTGTCTCCCATGAAGGGCGTGATGAGATTTGGGAAGAAGTGCAAGCTAAGACCTAGGTACGTCGGTCATTTTTAGATCCTTGATTGAGTGTGGGAGGTGGCTTACAGAATTGCGTTTCCACTGAATTTATTAGATGTGCATTCAGTGTTTCATGTGTCTATGCTTCGGAAGTATCACGGTGATCCAGCCCATGTGTTAGACTACAGCAGTGTCCAATTGGACAAAAATATGACCTGTGTGGAGGAGTCGATAGCCATATTAAATCGGCTGATTAGTCAGTTGAGATCGAAGAGTTATCCTTCGGTTCTTGTTCAGTGGAGAGGTCGGCCTGCCGTGGTAGCTACCTCGGAGTCTGAGTCCGATATGCGGAGCCGGTATCCCCATCTTTTCCCCGATTCAGGTAATTTTCTATGTTCCTTCGAGGACGAAAGTTTGTTATAGAGGTGGAGAATGTGATGACCCAAATAGTCATCTCTCATTTTATAAGTCAAAATTTTGTTCCGAGGCCTTGAAAATTTCCTTTTATCTCACCTCGTTTTGGATGCATATTCCGGGCATATATCCGGAAAGCTTTTATATGAAAAACTGAGAAAAATGCTAATGTTGCCTTTAAAATTGAATTTAAGTTGACTTCTGTCAACATTTTGGGTAAACGTACTCGGACCCGTGATTTTATGGTCTCGGAGGGTCCATAGTAAAATATCAGACTTGGGCGTATGCCCGTAATTGAATTCCAAGGTCCTAAGCCCGAGAAATGTATTTTTGAAAGAAATTATTTTACTGAAATTATAAGAGTTTTTGAAATTTGTTTATATTTGAAATTAATGGTATTGGGCCCGTAATTTGCTTCCGGAGCCTGGTACAGTTTTAATATGGTAAATGAGTGATGCCTGTAAAAATTGGTAAGAAACGGAGGTCATTTGACGTGATTCGAACCCGTAGTTGTGAAATTTGAAACTTTTAAAGTTCTTGAGATTTTTGTTTGATTTTTTTGCTAAATTCGTTGTTTAAGATGTTATTTTGGCGATTTGATCACACGAGTAAGTCCGTAATATGTTTTCAGGATGGTGTGCATGTTTGGTTTGGAACCCCGAGGGCTCAGGTGAGTTTTGGATAGGCGTTGGAGTGTTTCAGACTTAGAAAATCTGGTGTGAGATAGTTGTATCTTGTGTCTGTGATTTTACGCTATGCGAACGCGTGGTAACCCACCCGAATGCGAAGAGCAAACGGGGAAGGGGCCTGGGTTACTCTATGTGAACGCATAGGCCTTGACGCGAACGCGGAGCCCTGGGTGGGTTACTCTACGCGGACGCGTCTGGTCACTCGTGAATGCACCGCTTATGGGGACTGGAGGGTGGGGTCAAAACCCTATGCGAACGCGGCCAAAGGCACCCGAATGTGAAGACCAATAGGGCCAGTGCTATGCAAACGCATCAAACCTCTCGTGATCGCGTAGTGTCTGTCCAGGGGTTTAAAAAAGTAACAAAAACGGGAATAGGCCATAATTTCATATCTCTTTCCCTAGAATCCGACCTTGGGCGATTTTTGAAGAGGGATTTCATCACCAAATCATAGGTTCGTGTTCTTCAACTCATTTTCGTCATTTTCCATTAACTTCCATTAGAATTTTAGGCCTAAATCTTGTTCTTGAAGGGTAGAAAATTAGTGATTTTAGGATAATTAGGGATTTTACAAATTTGGTAATTTAGACCTCGATTTGGGGTCGGATTCCGAAACTAATTATATATTCGGGCTCGTGGGTGTATGGGTGATCGGGTTTTGGTGTGAACCTCGTGTTTTGACCAAGCGGTCCCAGGTTCGATTTTTGACTTTTTGGGAAGAATGATAGAAAACTCATAATTAAGCATTGGGGTTGAATTATTTAGCATTTGTTGATATTGTTAAGCTAATTATGTCTAGATACAATCGAATTGGAGGCGCATTCTAAAGGGAAAGCGGTAACTGAGGCTTGAGTTTGGTCGTGGAATTCGAGGTAAGTGTTTGGCTTAACCTTAGCTTAAGGGAATAGGTATGGTGTCTTATTTGTTACGTGTTAGTGTAATGTGAAACGTATAGGTGTGGTGACAAGTATCTATACGTTGGAGTCAATCATACCCGTGAGTCGAATATTGTGATTTATGTGATGTTTCATCAAACATTACTTGAGTTTAATTTGATAATTATCCATGTTGGTGGCATTTCTTTGGTATTGATCGTTGTTGAGTATTGGTTCAAGTTAAGAATTATTACGTGAAGTTAGGTAACTAAGTAGGATCGGTTATAGTTGTTTCCCTTGCCGGGATAATATTGATTCTACTGTTGGCTTCCTTGCCGGGACGTTATGGATTTATTATTGTTGTTTGCATTGGTTATTTCCTTGCCGGATTGTTGTTATTGATTTGTTTGGGTGAGGAAGACTGTAAAGCACGAAGGGTAATACCGTGTATGATATTGTGAGAGAGGGTAAAAGAACGAACGGTGATGCTGGGTATGATATTGTGAGAGAGTGTAAAAGCACGAAGGGTGATGCCGTGCCATATTATGATATTAAAAGCACGAAGGGTGATGTCGGACCATGTTATGATATTAAAAGCACGAAGGGTGATGCCGTGTCAATTCTATTGATTTATTGTGAGGATGGGAGTAAAAGCACGAAGGGTGATGTCGTGCACTCTACTTATTATTTGGTGAGGATGAGAGTAAAAGCACGAAGGGTGATGTCGTGCACTCTACTTATTATTTGGTGAGGATGAGAGTAAAAGCACGAAGGGTGATGTCATGCACTTGTTTTGTGCTGTAACTTCTGTTGTTTAAATTGATATCTACTTTGTTGCTTTACTCGTTATTTCCATCATTTGATATTTCCTCCCCTCAGCATGCCCCCCCTTTCTTTGTATTTAGCTGCTTATTTCTTATTGTTATTATTTTCTCCGTATGATTAAACTGCACAGGTATAGTTGGTTGTCGTGTCCTAGCCTCGTCACTACTTCGCCGAGGTTAGGCTTGACACTTAATCAGTACATGTTGTTGGTTGTACTGATGCTACACTATGCACTTTTGTGCAGATCCCGGTGCAGGACCCTACAGACCTTAGAGTGAGGAGGTTGCCTTCAGTCCAGCAGAAACTCCGACTTAGTTCTGTAGAGGTCCCCAGGCCTTGGGCGTCCCCTCCTATTTTATTTCTATTATGTTCTTATTTACTTCTGAAACAAATGTATACTTATATTTTGTTTAGACTCCTATTTGTAGTATTCATAGACAGTCCGTGAGATTGTGACACTTGTTCTGGGAGTACTTTGGTTCTTGATTTTGTATTAGTATTATATCAAACTGTTGAATTATGTTATCTCGTATTTTTAATTCTGTATTTTTATTATAAAGTCTAGTAAACTGTTAAAGATAAATGAATAAGTTAATTAAGCAGTAATGTTGGCTTTCCTAGCGGGTTCAATGTTAGGCGCCATCACGGTCCCGATGGTGGGAAATTCGGGTCGTGATGAGTTGGTATCAGAGCACTAGGTTTCTTAGGTCTCACAATTCACGGACAAGCTTAGTAGAGTCTGAGGGATCGGTACGGTGACATCTATGCTTATCCCCATAGACTACAGAGTTTAGGAATGACTCCGCATCTATTCTTCTCCGTCGTGCGATTTGATTTCTCAATACTAATTGAATTTATACTCTATTCTCTCAAGATGGCGAGAAACGTGCTTCTCTATCCACTGATCAGCATCCTGAGTCTCCAGTTGCAGCTCCTACGAGGTGTCGAGGTCGAGCTCGAGGCCGTGCTAGAGGCTGAGGTAGGGGCATAGCTCAGCCCAGAGCAGCAGCCCCAGTGGCGGAGCCTCAGGTAGAGTTTGCTGATTCTTGCCCAGACAGTCCCGGTTGGACCAGCTCAGGTTTTCGAGGGGTTCATTGCCACCCCAGTACTCCAAGATGCTCTGGTCCATCTACTAGGCCTCATGGAGAGCGTTGCTCAGGCAGGTTTACTTCCTACAGAACCATCCGTCTCTCAGGCTGGGGGAGGATCCCAGACTCCCGCTACTCGCTCTCAGGAGCAGTTGGATTCTCAGTTCCAGACTCTAGCACCTCAGACAACTGGGGTAGTTCAGCCGGGTATTGTGGCTCAGACCGTTGATGGAGCAGCTATGTCTGATGATGCTTTGTGGAAGTTGGACCGGTTCACCAAGCTGTTTACTACTACTTATAGTGGTGCATCTTCACAGGATTCCCAGGACTATTTGGATAGCTGCCACGAGGTTCTACGGAACATGGGGATAGTGGAGACCGATGGGGTCGACTTTGCTAGTTTTCGTTTGTCAGGTTTCGCCAAGACCTAGTGGAGAGATTATTCTTTGGCTAGAACAGCTGGATCAGCTCATTTGACTTGGGACCAGTTCTCCGATTTGTTCCTGGAGAAGTTTCTCCCTATAACTCATAGAGAGGATTATAGGAGGCAGTTTGAGCGTCTCCAGCAAGGTTCTATGATCGTCACTCAATATGAAACCAGATTCATTATCTTGGCCCGTCATGCTATCATGATACTTCCCACCGACCGAGAGAGGGTGAGGAGGTTTATTTAGGAAATAGCTCCGCCGATCAGATTGCATATGGCTAGAGAGGCATGGAGTGATCTTTCCTTTTAGGATGCAGCCAATGGGGCCAGACGAGTAGAGATGGTTCTATCACAAGGGAGTGGTCAGGGGTCTGACAAGAGGCCTCGTCATTTTGACCTCTTCAATGGTGTCTCATCTGGAGGAAGGGATTCTTTTGGTAGGGTCCATCCTCCTAGGCCGTTTCAATCAGCAGTTCAGGTTTCTCGCAGTGCTCCAGGTGGCCGTGGTTTCCACCTGCAGTATTCTGATTAGTTTCCCTACAGTGCACCACCAGCTCCTATTAGTGCACTGCCACTCCAGAGTTTTTAGGGTGGTTACTTAGGTCGTCAAGGTCAGTTTCAGGGCCAGCAGTCTCAGCAGCCGAGATCTTGTTATACTTGTGATGGGCCGGGGTTGCTATATTTTTCCCTCGAGCCTCGAGCAGTTCTCAGCACCAGGTTCTCGTGCCATGGTTCCCGTACCAGGTGTTCCACCACCCGCTAGTCATCCAGATAAGGGAGTTGAGGTGTTAGAGGTGAAGGTCAGGTAGTTAGAGGTGGAGGCTAGGATACTAGAGGTAGAGGTCAGCCAGTAGGAGGTCGTCCCAGGGATCTAGTTTAGATTGGTAGGGCTCAGCACCGATGTTATGCTATTCCAACCAGACTTGAGGCTGAGGCCTCCGATGCGGTTATCACATATATGGTTTCAGTTTGCAGCAGGGATGCTTCTGTTTTATTTGATCCAGGGTCCACATATTCCCATGTGTCATCTTATTTTGCTCCTTATTTGGTCATGCCTCGTGAATCTCTGAGTACTCCTGTATATGTGTCTACACTGGTGGGTCATTCTATTGTAGTAGATCGTGTCTACCGTTCGTGTGTAGTGGTTATTGGTGGTCTGGAGACCAGTGTAGATCTTCTACTCCTTGATATGGTAGATTTTGATGTTATTTTGGGGATGGATTGGTTGTCGCCTTATCATGCCATACTGGACTGTCATGCCAAGACCGTGACCTTAGCATTGTCGGGGTTGCCTCCACTGGAGTGGAGATGGACTCATGGTCATTCTTCCAGCAGGGTTATCTCATATATGAAGGCTCCGCGTATGGTCGAGAAGGGGTGTTTGGCCTATTTGGCCTATGTTCGTGATTCTAGTGCCGAGGTTCCTTCTATGGAATCTGTGCCCATTGTCCGTGAGTTCCCAGAGGTGTTTCCTGCAGACCTTTCGGGTATGCCACCTGACATGGATATTGACGTTTGCATTTATTTGGCTCTAGGCACGCAGCCCATTTCTATTCAACCATATCGTATGGCCCCGCCAGAGTTGAAAGAACAGTTGTAGTACTTGCTTGATAAAGGATTTATTAGGCCTAGTGTCTCACCATGGGGTGCACCGGTGTTGTTTGTTAAGAAGAAGTTTTTGTTTCCTAGGATTGATGATTTGTTTGATTAGCTTCAGGGTGCCAAGGTATTTTCAAAGATTTATTTGATATCTGGCTACCATCAGTTGAGGATTAAGGCATCCGATGTCCCTAAGACAACTTTTCGCACTCTGTACGGGCATTATGAGTTCTTAGTGTTGTCATTCGGGTTGACAAATACCCCAGCAACTTTCATGGACTTGATGAATCGAGTGTTCAGGCATTATTTGGATTCCTTCATGATTGTCTTCATTGATGATATTCTGATTTATTCCCGCAGCCGGGAGGAGCATGAGCAGCACATTCAAGTCGTTCTCCAGACTCTGAAGGACAATCAGTTATATGCTAAGTTTTCCAAATGTGAGTTCTGGTTGAGTTCAGTTGCATTTCTGGTTCATATTGTATCAGCATAGGGTATTCAGGTGGATCCTAAGAAGATTTCAATGGTCAAGGATTGTCCTAGACCCACATCAGCTACAGAGATCCGGAGTTTCCTGAGTTTGGCGAGCTATTACCGTCGGTTCGTGGAGGGGTTTTTGTCTATTACATCCCCGATGACCAGGTTGACTCAGAAGGGTGCCCAGTTCAGGTGGTCAGAGGAGTGTGAGGCGAGCTTCCAGAAGCTCAAGACAACTTTGACTACGACGCCAGTGTTGGTTTCGCCCACAGGTTCAGGGCCATATAGTGTATTGTGATGCATCTCGAGTTGGACTTGTTCCACTGTTGATGCAGGATGGCAAGTTTATTTCATATGCTTCACGTCAGTGTAAGATCCACGAAAAGAATTATCCAGTTCATGATTTGAAGTTAGCAGCCATTGTTCACGTGCTGAAGATTTGGAGGCATTATCTGTATGGCATGTCAGTTGAGATGTTCACGGATCACAAGAGTTTGCAATATTTGTTCAAGCTGAAAGAGTTGAATTTGAGGAAAAGGAGATGGTTGGAGCTGTTGAAAGACTATGACATCACCATCTTATATCGTCTAGGGAAGGCCAATGTGGTGGCCGATGCTTTGAGTAGGAAGTTAGACAGTATGGGTAGCCTTGCTTATATTCCGGTCGGGGAGAGACCGCTTTCTTTGGAAGTTGGGGCATTAGCCAATCGGTTCATGAGATTGGATGTTTTCGAGCTCGGCCATGTTCAAGCTTATACAGTTGCTCGCTCTTCATTATTTGATCGTATTCGAGATCGGCAGTATGATGATCCTCATTTGTGTGTCCTTAGGACACGGTGTGGCACGGTGGTTCCAAGCAGGTTACAATTGGTGATGATGGAATTTTACGGATGTTGGGTCGTATTTGTGTGCCCAATGTGGATAGACTTTGTGAGTTGATTTTAGAGGAGGCCCATAGTTCCCGGTACTCTATTCATCCGGGCGCCGCAAAGATGTATCAGGATTTGCGGCAACATTATTGGTGGAGGAGGATGAAGAAGGATATTGTGGCATATGTAGCTCGGTGTTTGAATTGTCAGCAGGTTAAGTACGAGCATTAGAGGCATGTTGCATTGCTTCAGCATATTGAGATTCCTGAGTGGAAGTGGGAGCGTATCACCATGGAATCGCGTTGTTGGGCTCCCACGGACTCAGAGGAAGTTCGATGCAGTATGGGTTATTGTGGATAGGTTGACCAAGTCAGCGTATTTCATTCCTGTGGAAGTTTCATATTCTTCGGAGAGATTGGCAGAGATCTACATTAGGGAGATTATTCGTCTTCATGGTGTGCCCATGTCTATTATTTCTGACCGAGGTACGCAGTTTTCCTCGTATTTCTGGAGTGAAATTCAGCATGAGTTGGGCACGCGAGTTGATCCGAGCTTACTATTCAGATTTTGTAGGATATGCTACGAGCCTGTTTCATTGAATTTGGAGGTTCTTGGGATCAGTTCTTGCCGTTAGATGAGTTTGCCTACCACAACAACTATCAGTCAAGCATTCAAATGGCTCCTTATGAGGCATTATATGGTAGGCGGTGTCGGTCACCGGATGGATGGTTTGAGCCGAGAGAGGCTCGGTTGTTGGGTACAAAATTAGTGTAGGATGCCTTGGATAAGGTTAAGATCATTTAGGATAGACTTTGTACAGCTCAGGCCAAACAGAAGAGCTATGCCGACAGCAGAGTTTGTGATGTGGCATTCATGATCGGAGAGCGGGTGTTGCTTCGGGTGTCGCCCATGAAGGGCATGATGAGTTTTGGGAAAAAGGGCAAGCTCAGCCCTAGGTATATTGGTCCTTTTGAGATCCTTTATAAAGTGGGAGAGGGGGCTTACAGACTTGCGTTGCCACCAAATTTATCAGCTGTGCATCCAATGTTTCATGTGTCTATGCTTCGGAAGTATCACGGCGATCTAGCCCATGTGTTACACTTCAGTAGTGTTCAGTTGGACAAGGATTTGACCTATGAGGAGGAGCCGGTAGCCATATTAGACCATCATATTCGTCAATTGAGATCGAAGAGTTATCCTTTGGTTCGTGTTCAGTTGAGAGGTCAGCCTGCCGAGGCAGCTACCTGGGAGTCCGAACCCGATATGCGGAGCCGGTATCCCCATCTTTTCCCTGATTTAGGTACTTTTCTATGTTCGTTCGAGGACGAACGTTTGTTTTAGAGGTGGAGAATGTAATGACCCAAAAAGTCATCTCTCATTTTATAAGTTAAAACTGTGTTCTGGGGCCTTGAAAACCTCCTTTTATCTTACCTCGTTTTACGTGCGCAGTCTGGGTGTATATATCCGGAAATATTTTATACAAAAAACTGAGCAAAATGCTAATTTTTCTTTTAAAATTGAATTTAAGTTGAATTCAGTCAACATTTTGGGTAAACAGACACGACCCCCGTGATTTGACGGTCTCGGAGCGTCCGTAGGAAAATATAGAACTTTGGCGTATCCCGGAATTGAATTCCGAGGTCCTAAGCTCGAGAAATGAATTTTTGAAAGAAATTGTTTTACTGAAATTATAAGAGTTTTTGGAAATTTGATTATATTTGAAATTGATGGTATCGGGCCTGTATTTTTGTTCCGGAACCCGGTACAGGTTTAATATGGTAAATGTGTGATGCCTGTAAAATTTGGTAAGAAACGGAGGTCATTTGACGTGATTCGGACCCGTAGTTGTGAAATTTGAAACTTTGAAAGTTCTTGAGATTTTCCCTTGATTTTTATGCTAAATTCATTCTTTAAGATGTTATTTTGGCGATTTGATCGCACGAGTAAGTCTGTAGGATGTTTTTAGGGTGGTGTGCATGTTTGGTTTGTAGCCTCGAGGGCTCGGGTGAGTTTCAGATAGGCATCGGAGATTTTTGGACTTAGAAAATCTGGTGTGAGATTGTTATATCCGGTATCTGTGATTTTATGCTATGCGAACGCGTGGTAACCCACGCGAACTCGAAGAGCGTACGGGAAGGGGCCTGGGTTACTCTACGCGAACGTATAGGCCTTGATGCGAACGCGGAGACCTAGGTGGGTTGCTCTACACGGACGTGTATGGTCACTCACGAACACACTGCTTTAGGTGGGGCCTGGGGGATGGGATCAAAACCCTATGCGAAAGCGGCCAAAGGCACGCTAACGCGAAGGACAATAGGGCCAGTTCTATGCGAACGCCTCAGATCTCTCGCGATCACGTAGAGTGTCTGTCCAAGGGTTTAAAACAGTAACAAAAACGGGAATATGCCATAATTTCATATCTCTTTCCATAGAATCCGATCTTGGGAGATTTTTGAAGAGGGATTTCATCACAAAATCATAGGTTCGTGTTCTTCAACTCATTTTCTTCATTTTCCATTACCACCCATTAGATTTTTAGGCCTAAATCTTGTTCTTGAAGGGTAGAAAATTAGGGATTTTAGGGAAATTAGGAATTTTACAAATTTGGGAATTTAGACCTCGATTTGGGGTCGGATTTCGAAACTAATTATATATTCTGGCTCGTGGGTGTATGGGTGATCGGGTTTTGGTTCGAACCTCGTGTTTTGACCAAGCGAGCCCGGTGTCGATTTTTTATTTTTTGGGAAGAATGATAGAAAACTCATAATTAAGAATTGGGGTTGAATTATTTAGCATTTATTGATATTGTTAAGATAATTATATCTAGATACAATCGAATTAGAGGTGAATTCTAAAGGGAAAGCGGTAATTGAGACATGGGTTTGGTCGTGGAATTCGAGGTAAGTGTTTGGCTTAACCTTAGCTTGAGGGAATTGGTACGGTGTCCTATTTGCTACGTGTTAGTGTAATGTGCAACGTATAGGTGTGTTGACGAGTATCTACAAGTTGGAGTCAAGAATGCCCCTGAGTTGAATATTGTGATTTATGTGATTTTTCATCAAACATTACTTGAGTTTAATTTGATAATTATCCATGTTGGTGGTATTTCATTGGTATTGATCATTGTTGAGTATTGGATCAAGTTAAGAGTTATTACATGAAGTTAGGTAACTAAGTGAGATTGGTTATAGATGTTTCCCTTGCCGGGATGATATTGATTCTATTGTTGGCTCCCTTGTCGGGACGTTATGGATTTATTATTGTTGTTTGTATTGTTGATTTCCTTGTCGGATTGTTGTTATTGATTTGTTTGGGTGAGGAAGAGTGTAAAGCATGAAGGTTGATGCCGTGTATGATATTGTGAGAGAGGGTAAAAGCAAGAAGGGTGATGTCGTGCCATATTATGATATTAAAATCACGAAGGGTGATGTCATGCCATTTTATGATATTAAAAGCACGAAGGGTGATGCCGTGCCGTTTCTATTGATTTATTGTGAGAATGAGAGTAAAAGAACGAAGGGTGATGCTGTGCACTCTATTTATTATTGGGTGAGGATGAGAGTAAAAGCATGAAGGGTGATGTCGTGCACTCGTTTTGTGCTGTTACTTCTGTTTTTTAAATTGATATCTTCTTTGTTTGCTATACTCGTTATTTCCATAATTTGATATTTCGTCCCCTCAGCATGCGCCCCATTTCTTTGTATATATCTGCTTATTTCTTGTTGTTATTATTTTCTCCGTATATGATTAAACTGCACAGGTTTAGTTGGTTGTCGCGTCCTACCCTCGTCACTACTTCACCGAGGATAGGTTCGACACTTACTCAGTACATGGGGTCGGTTGTACCGATGCTACACTCTGAACTTTTGTGCGGATCTCGGTACAGGACCGTACGTGCCTTAGAGTGAGGAGGCTGCCTTCAGTCTAGCGGAGACTCCGAGGTAGTTTTGCAGACGTCTGCAGGCCTTGGCGTCCTCTCCTATTTTAATTATATTATGTTCTTATTTACTTCTGAGACAGATGTATACTTATATTTTGTTCAGACTCCTATTTGACAGTATGTGAGATTATGACACTTGTTCTGGGAGTACTTTGGTTCTGGATTTCGAATTAGTATTATATCAAACTGTTGAATCATGTTATCTCGTATTTAAATTCCGTGATTTTATTATAAAGTCTGGTAAACTGTTAAAGATAAAGGAATAAGGTAATTAATCAGTAATGTTGGCTTGCCTAGCGGGTTCAATGTTAGGCGCCATCACGGTCCCGACGGTGGGAAATTCGGGTCGTGACACTCCACAATATGCATAAAGAGGATCAAAGGTAGAATTACCAACATCAAAATTCGCATAATTCCAAGATACCATGTCTCTCAAGTAAAAAATAAAAATGTTAAAAAAACAATCAAATACAAGAAACCAAAAATAAAAGTTCAAACTTGCAACCTAGAAATATGTACACCTACTGCTACACGGTTAGTTCCCCGGCAACGACGCAAAAATTTGATCACACCCAACTATGCATTATAAAAAGGACTAAACGGTCGTCGCAAATATAATCTAGTTTACAAGTCCAGAGTCGAATCCCACAGAGAACTAAGGTTCAGATACAATTGTTCAATATCGCTAAGTAACACAAGTCTAAATAATTTCCTAATTATAAAGATTATAATGTTTATTTTTATCTAATTAAATAACAAATAATAGAGAGCAGTAAAACTATAAATTAACAAGGATAAGGATTCGAGACAAAATTAAGGCCTAGAGCAGGTCTGCATTATGTTTTGGATAAGGTTGGTGTGATTTGACGGGGTCCCGGAGGCCTCGGGTGGATACCGGGTGGTTAAAGGATAAAATTTGAAGCTGAGAAGGAGTTGAAGTTGCTGGTGTCTGGTGTGACCGCACCTGCGAGGCTTTGGACTCAGGTGCGGAGCCGAAGGTGCCACTTTGGTGTCGCAGATGCGGGAGTGGCTGGCGTGGATGGGGGAACATGTGCGAGGCTATTTCCGCAACTACGAAGGCGCATATGCGGAGAAGGAAGCGCAGGTGCGGAGCCCATCAGGGAAGGAGGAAGTCGGCGCGCCCGCACCTGCGAAGGCGCAGATGCGGAGAAGGAAGCGTAAGTGCGGAGCTCGGCTGGGAAGGAGGAAGCCGCAGGTGCGGATATTTGGGCGCACCTGCGAGCGCGCAGGTGCGGGCGAGGTGACCGCAAGTGCGGAAGGACTGGAGGCAGTGTGCATTTTTATAACTGAGGTCTTGGCCATTTCTGTTCAATTTTCTCTTGGTTGGGTGATTTTTGGAGAGCTTCAAGTGGGGATTTCCGTCATCTATGTCAAGGTAAGTTGTTTCTACTCATTTCAAGTTAAATACAAGGTTTATACATGGATTTGAACATGTAAAATTGTGGAAAAGTTGGAAATTTTGAAAAAAAACCTAGAAATTGCATTCTTGGATTTTGACCACAAATTTGAGCATGAAATTAGAGTAAAATGTATGATTGAGTTAGTAACGCTATGGGTAATCATTATCTTCGAAAAGTTTCGGAATCGGGGTACGTGGGCCTGAGGGTAATTTTGTCAACTTTCTGAGCGGAGTTGGGGATTTATATAAATTAAATTGTTATAAGTATTAGAGTATATTTTCATTGGTTGCCTATTATTTGGATAGTTTTGGGGCGTTGTGCATCAATTTGAGTCGTCAGAGGGGCACAGAGGCCGGTTATGAATCTTCGCAGCAAGGTAAGTCTCCTTTCTAACCTTGTGAGGGGGAATTGTCCCCATACACGAACTAATTAAATATGTGCTACTATTTGTAGGGGTTATGTACGCACGAAGTGACGGGAGTCCGTGCGTAGCTACTATTATGCTTATGTCCGGGTAGTCTAGGACCCAAAAGCATATTTTAGTTGCCGTACTTGTAACTTTACTGATCAAATCATAATATTTTAACCTTATCGAACTTGCTAATGAATTTTGATAAAACATTTAAATATAATCCTTGTGACTATTGAAAAGAGAAATTTTCATTTTCTTGAGTTATTGTTTTCCCGGTATAGTCGGGGCAGACTATTTGCATGCGTATGCTTATGTGTGACCACTTCGCAATTTAGATTTCACGAGTAAGGTGATTTCTTCCACTACTCTCATGGGAGCGGTCCGTACGCCACAATGTGTTAATAGATTCATCTATGGTTCGTGTTGTTCGACCCTTCGACAGTGCATAATTTACATTTATGTTGGTCTGGTCTGTTCGACCCTCAGCATTTCCTGAACATGTTATTTACTAGATACCATCTATGATTTGAACTGTTTTATTGTCTTAAGACATGGGTGGTTAGATAAGAAGACGGAACTGAGATTTATAATTTATGAAAGAAGTTGTCCTTTCCTTATGTTATATGTTATTCGATAGTAGCATCCATGTTTGACATCACACTTGAATATATTAATTTGACCTTTAGTAAGTGTCAAAGTCGACCTCTCGTCACTACCTCTTCGAGGTTAGGCGGGATACTTACTGGGTACACGTTGTTTTCGTACTCATGCTACACTTGATGTGCATTTTGTTGCAAAGGTACATGTATATCTAGTGGCCCCGCTTGGCGTCGTGGCATGGTTGATATGGGGACTTGGATGAGATGCACCTCTCGAGACGATTCACAGCGAGCAGAATCTCCTTTAGTGTATTGAGTTGTGCTTTCTTTACTGTCCCATTTGTATTCTGGACGGCTATTGTATTTCGTTTGGTTTTTCTTAGAAATTGCTCATGCACTTGTGACACCAGGTTCTGGGATGTATTTTTTAATTGAGGTGTTAAAACCTTATTATTTACTGAGTAAACTTTTATCGATTTTCATATAATGAAATGAGAAATAATGATTTCAAAATAATTAAATAGGAACTTAATTAACTAATGTGTGTTGGCTTGCCTGACTGTGGTGTCCGGCGCCATCACGACCTTAATGGATTTTTGGGTCGTGACAATGTGGTATCAGAGCACTAAGTTCCCTTAGGTTTCACGAGTCATGATCAAGTCTATTAGAGTCTTGCGGATTGGTACGGAGACGTCTGCACTTATCTTCGAGAGGCTACACGGCTGTTAGGAGTACTTCCCTTCTTGACTCCTTATCATGCGGTTTGATTCCTTAAAGGCTTATGCCTATATTTCTTTCCTACTCAATCTTACGCGAAACGAAGCCCTTGCTATAAATCAGGAATTTGAGGAATCCTAATGGCACTACAGATATGGTGCGTGATATTTCTCTATGCACGGATGGCTATGCATATTGTCGTTGATTTGCGGAAGGATATTATGTGGTTTCAGCTCGGTAGTTGCACTTCTGAGAGCTTTGAGGCTATGTGCAGATTGCTATTATGCTCATGATTGGTTATTGCATAGTATTGATGGGATGGTAGGATGCTTGTCCATATGTCAGGGCAGTGAATGACTTGAAAGGAGGTCGGCTCAGGCGTGATTCCGAGATCCAGTATTTTATTTCCAGCGGAGGAAAGACAATTGGACTATAAATGTTCAGGTTTGAATTGGTAGAGTAATGAGACTTGGTGTTTTCAAGTGAGGTGGAATCTTGATCCGTGATGTGGTATTGTCGTCCTTGATCGAATAGAATGTGTTAACTTTGTCGGTGTTATGACCTTCTACAATTCACCTTTGGGGCAGGATATAGTGAGATAGTATTGAAGAAGCGGCTATCAGAGATAGCGGTGTGCGGTGGTTCAGGATTGAATAGGTCTTTCTAATGTTGATGGCTTGAGAAGGGGGATATTTGGAAAGGGTTGAGGTTGGTAGTGATCTATCGGTTCAAGTGCTGCAGACATGGATATTGATGTAAGGTTGCAGCTGGGCAGAAAGAGATGAGGAAGGACATGTGAGAAGTGTCAGGTGGCAGATAAATTTCTAAAAGGCCAGGTGTAAGACGCGAAAGTCGAGCAGTTTCTTAGAGGGGGAGTTTGACCAAAGTGGGAGAGTGGCAGCATAGCATATGAGTTATGTGGTAAGGTAGATGCACATCTTGAGGAGAAGTTTGGAGTGATTTAGGAATTTTAGTGGACGATGACGGGGTCCACAGACTTAAATTGAAATATTGGCTATTTCAGCGGAAGGTTGGATACAATAGAGAGGAGTTGTTTGGGATGAAGAAGGATGCAATATAGCAGTGAATTGGAAGATGTTGTCGCTCTTTTAGTGGATGTCCATGAGGAGCGGACGGACTGGTAAAGTTGGTAAATGAGGACGGGCGTAGGATAAGGTATTGATGTCGTAGAGATTGTGCAGTATATCGTCGTTGGAAGGTGTCAATCGGTAATTTCCGCAGGAGGGTTATCTCTTGTGAGCAGGTTAGTAGTTGTGTGGTTGGAAAGTTTCTGCGAGGAATTCCAGTGGCTATTTGGTAGGAGGCCGAATATGTGAATGATGTGATGGAATTTGAGTATTCATGGAATGCTAACAGGAGAATTTAGAAGAATTTGACGGGTTGGTTGAGCAATATCATGTCAGCAATGAAGAAAGAATTTCGGTGGGGTCTAGAGTGGTGCAAGGAGCAGCTTCGGGCTAAGTGGGAGAGTCCCACCGCCTGTGATTGGGTTGCAGGATTATTTTCTCATGGGGTTGCGGATTGTCGGTGTATTGGAAAGCTATTGTAGCTAAAGGGAAAAAATTAGAATAGTAATTGAGCATGGGATTTGATTAAGGTGTGCAAGGGTTGGCCTTATTGAATCAAGTTTAGGCTTTGGAAAGATTCAGGATTTATGCTTAGTACAGAGGTAATTTACAAGTGACGGGATTCAGTCGGGTGCATTATCAAGATGGGTGTTCAGGTGCCAGCGAAGCCGTAGAGTTGATTATATTCGGGACCAAGACATAGTGGGTGACTCTCAACAATGGTTCCAATGGATTCAAAGGTTTGAAGGTGGTGCCCAAGGATTTCAAGCCCACAGTATGGTTAATAATCGAGTTTTTGCAGCAGAATTATGGGAAAGAGAAAATGGTTGGAGCGTTCTATGTTATCTTCGACATGTAGAGTAGCATTGGGGTTCATAAAAAGCAAAAAATGACTTCGGGTTCATTGAAGGGTTATCGAAATGGGTATGCCGGTCAAAGATGTGAATATGCATGCAAGGAGGGCATGAAACAGTTCATGGGTCAGGAAAAAAAATGGTCTCGTGGAATGGAGTCACTCAAGGTGAGTGGGAATTGCGTTGCTATGTGTTGATTGGGGTTATCATTATTCTTGTGGTGAGTGCAAATTTAATTGAGGTATGAGATGGGTCGTGTTATATCAACTTATGGAAAGTTTAATTGAATCTCACTGCGGTATCGTGGCGGTGTTAGCGTATGTGGGAGTCTATTGTTGATAAGTCGATTGCGTAGCTGAGTGTCGTATCAGTTTCAGTTTGAGGTATACAGGTGAATCAATTATGTCCTGCAGAGGTAGAGTTTAAGCATTTGCATGTATTGTGATTGTGGGAATTCACTCGTGTGTTGTGGTGGTTCTCTTGAACTGAGGTAAGTAAAAGGGTTTCTAGGTGATGAAGTGTTCACCCTGTTAGTGGTTCAGAAGTTATGATGGAATTCTTGCTCTATCTCATACTGGCATGTTAGGTGTTGTAAGCAGTATGTAACTAGAAGTAAGGATCGAGGTTGCGGTTCGGTGTTGACAAGGATGTCATGAGCTCGAATGATCAAGAAAAAGGTATTTGAATGTTAGAGTAAGCTGGTGTTTTCTTGAGTGTCACCTGAGAAGCGTTTGGTGAAAGAGGCTTTGCATTCTAGTTATGGGTTCTTGATTCGTTTTACAGCGTTAGTGTGGCCAGTGGTGGATGTGCAGACTTGCTACCTTGTGTGGAAGGTCGTGGGAGCGTGACCACAGGATGATCGTATGAGTGTGACATGTAGTCACTTAATGAATTGAAGATTTGGACTGGGTATAAAGAAGTGTAATATTGCTTATTTGAGAATTTATGTCTGGAAGGTGTTCTGTTCATTCGGTTGTGGATTGTGGGGTGTTTGTGTCGGCTATGATGGTTGTTCTTGCATATTATGATTGGAAGTGGGTTAATATGGACCCAGGTAAAGCTATTAGCCTAGTTCGGTGCGAGCAAGGTAGACTTGATGTTTGTGGATGGATTTAATATGATTATGGGCTCCGTATGAGTCAGGCGTGTTCATTTCGGTATAGCACTTTTCATGGAAATATATTAGAACAACAGATGTTGTTCCGTCTTCGTTCATCTCATGTAATATTTTGTTGTGTCGTGTGAGTTGGAAAACGGGTTGATATTTCCTATGTCTTGAGTTCCCGCGTATTGATGATGTTATGTGAGCAGGATAGCTCTTGAGATTCATATTATGTATCACACCTCAGTTGTGCTTGAGTTTTGTAGCGTATGGCTCTATCAGTCTCCCAAGGATGGTATTATGCACTTAGCGTGCTTGTGACCGATATTCAGTATTTCTTGGTAATGAGTAATTTAGCTCAGGTGTATCTCCTTACATGAATTTTATGTTATTTGGATCGGGTGGCATGCCTCCACGGTCATTTTATTTGGATCGGGTGGCACGCCGCCACATGCATGTTATTTGGATCGGGTGGCACGCCACCACGGGCATGTTATTTGGATCGGGTTGCGCGCCGCAACAGTGTGATGTTGAGTACGATTCCCTATATCTATTTTCTTGTGTTTTGCTTTCTATTTTCTGAGGAGATTTCATAATAAGTTGCGTGAGTTGAGTAGTCTTTTCCTGAGTCATTTCTTTATGTATCATGTTCGAGCTATGGCCTATTGGCGCTTTATGGTATCATGTGAGACTGTTGGTCATGTTTGGGGTGATTTGTTGTCTGAGCAGTTCATACTGGGTGAGACGAGATTATTGGACCAGGGATCAGTGCAATAAGATTTTGCGAAGTATATTAAAGGACAAATACCATTATTCGATTCATAATGAGATGATGATTCTAGTCCAGAAGAGATATTCAATGATTTGTTAACTCTGTAGTTGGTTATGAATTTCTACACATCTCTTCCATTGTGGTGGTATCGTAAGCGTTATAGCAGGACCTATATGTATGTCATGAGGTGCATCAGGAGCATCAAATTCGTGAAATTTTGGCTATTAAGGTTCAAGGAATGTCATTGTGGTTAGATGATGAATTATGCAGTGCATGGTGCTAATTCAGCAAAGCTATGCAGTCATGTTCTTGTACATTGTGTGGTAGTTGATACGGTGTTCATATATTGGAAACAGGCCTGGCAGAGGATTTCAGATGATAAAGGCTTGGTTCTAAGGCCCATTGCCTAAATGAAAGAGGATATCTTCGGATTTGACCGAGCTAATGTACTCAATTGAGTGGTGGTAGCCCGAGTAGGTGCACGAGGTGCTTAAAAGTGATTTCAGACAACTCCGGAGCAGTTCCTAGCACGTTCGAGGATGAACATATGTTTAAGTGGGAGAGAATGTAATGACCCGATCGATCATTTTTAGCCCTAGTCTGTCATTGATATGACTTGTAGGTGTGGTGGAAATTGAATTTCGGGAAGTTTAGGGTCCATTTGGAAAGAAAATTCTCATTTCAGAAGCCTTAAGTTGGAAGAATCGACTAACATTGTATTTTTGAGTAAACGGCCTCAGAATCAGGATTTGAAGGTTCCAGCAGGTTCGTATGATGATTCCGGACTTGGGCGTATGTTCGTATCAGGTTTTGGATGACCCGGGAGCGTTTCAGCGCATACTGTAGAAGTCAGTATTTTAGAAGAAACTTCATAAGTCTGGGTTGAAGTGCATTTCAGTGATATTGATGTCCGTTTGGGATTACTAGTATGGGAATAGATCCGTATGGTGATTCTGGAGTTGGGTGCGCGATCGGAAGTGAATTCGGAGGTCCGTAGGTTATTTTGAAGTCATTTGACTAAAGATAGAAATTTGAAGGTTTTTGAGAAATCCGACCGGAAGTGAAAAATTTGATATCGAGGTCAGAATACGATTCCGAAAGTTGGAGCAGGTCCGTAATTTTGAATGTGACTTGTGTGCAAAATTTGGGGTCAATCGGACGTGATTTTTAGGTTTCGGCATCGAATATAGAAGTTGGAAATTCTAAAGTTCATTAAGCTCGAACTTGAGTGCGATTCATGGATTTGGCATTTGTTTGATGTGATTTGAGGCCTCGAGCAGGTTCGCATTATGTTTTGGATCAGGTTGGTGTGATTGGACGGGGTCCCGGGGGCCTCGGGTGGATTTCGGGTGGTTAATGGATCAATTTTGAAGTTGAGGAGGAGTTGAAGCTGCTGGTGTCTAGTGTGACCGCACCTGCGAGGCTTTGGCCGCGGTGCGGAGCCGCATTTGCGGCTTTGGTGTCGCAAATGCGGGAGTGGCTGGCTAGGGTGGGGGTGCAGGTGCGAGGCTATCTCCACACCTGCGAAGGTGCATATGTGGGGAAGGAAGCATAGGTGCGGAGCCCGGCTGGGAAGGAGGAAGCCGTAGGTGCGGATATTTGGATGCACCTGCGGGCGCGCAGGTGTGGGCGAGGTGACCGCAGGTGCGGACGGACTGGAGGCAGTGTGCATTTTTATAATCGAGGTCTTGGCCATTTCTCTTCATTTTTCTCTTGGTTGGGCGGTTTTTGGAGAGCTTCAAGTGGGGATTTCCTTCATCTATGTCAAGGTAAGTTGTTTCTACTCATTCCAAGTTAAATACAAGGTTAATACATGGATTTGAACATGAAAAATTGTTGAAAAGTTGGAAATTTTGAACAAAAACCTAGAAATTTCATTCTGGGATTTTGACCACGAATTTGAGCATGAAATTAGAGTAAATTGTATAATTGATTTAGTAAGGCTATGGGTAATCATCATCTTCGAAAAGTTTCGGAATCAAGGCACGTGGGCCCGCGGGTAACTTTGTCAAATTTCTGAGCGGAGTTGGGGATTTATATAAATTAAATTGTTATAAGTATTAGAGTAAATTTTCATTGGTTTTTCCATTATTTGGATAGTTTTGGGGCGTTGTGCATCAATTTGAGTCGTCGGAGGGGCTTGGAGGTCGGTTATGAATCTTTAGAGCGAGGTAAGTCTCCTTTCTAACCTTGTGAGGGAGAATTTTCCCCATAGGAGAACTAATTAAATATGTGCTAATATTTGTGGGGGCTACATACACACGAAGTGACGAGGGTCCGTGCGTAGCTACTTTATGCTTATGTCCGGGTAGTCTAGGACCCAAAAACATGTTTTATTTGCCGTACTTGTAACTTTACTGATGAAATCAAAATGTTTTAACTTTATCGAACTTGCAAATGAATTTCGAGAAAATATTTAAATACTATCCTTGGGACCAATAAAAAGAGAAATTGTCATTTTCTTGAGTAATTGTTTTCCCGGTATAGTCGGGGCAGACTGTTTGCATGCGTATGCTTATGTGTGACCGCTTCACAATTTATATTTCGCGAGCAGGGTGATTTATTCCACTACTCTCATGGGAGCGGGCCGTACGCCACGACGGGTTAATAGATGCATCTATGGTTCGTGTCGTTCGACCCTTCGGTAGTGCACAATTTACATTTATGTTGGTTCGGGCCGTTCGACCCCCGACATTTCCCGCACATGTTATTTACTGGATACCATCTGTGATTTGAACTGTTTTATTGTCTTAAGAGATGAGTGGTTAGCTGAGAAGACGGAACTGAGATTTATAATTTATGAAAGAAGTTGTCCTTTCCTGTTGTTATATGTTATTCGATAGTAGCATCCATGTTCGACATCACACTTGATTATATTAATTTGACCTCTAGTAAGCGTCAAAGTCAACCTCTCGTCACTACCTCTTCGAGGTTAGGCGGGATACTTACTGAGTACACATTATTTTCATACTCATACTACACTTGCTGTGCATTTTGTTGCACAAGTACATGTATATCTAGTGGCTCCACTTGGCGTCGTGGCATGGTTGATATGGGGACTTGGATGAGCTGCACCTCTCGAGACGACCCGCAGCCAGCAGAGTCTCCTTCAGCGTATTGAGTTGTGCTTTCTTTACTGTCCCGTTTTTATTCTGGACAATTATTGTATTTCATTTAGGTTTTCTTCGAAATTGCTCATGCACTTGTGACATCGGGTTCTGGGATGTATTTGTTAATTGAGGTGTTAAAACCTTGTTATTTACTCAGTAAATTTTTATCGATTTTCATATAATGAAATGAAAAGTAACGATTTCAAAATAATAAAATAGGAACTTAATTAACTAATGAGTGTTGGCTTGCCTTACTATGGTGTCCGGCGCCATCACGACCTTAATCGATTTTTGGGTCGTGACAACAACTCTTGGAATCAACTCTTTCAAAAACTAAAACAAATTCATGCCCTAGTTTTAGATACTAGATTTTTTTTAATTATTTTTTTTCTTTCTTTTCTTTATGAATTCTTATTTGGTTGGACCGAACCGTATAAGGATGCCTACGCATCCTTTTTGTTAAAGAAATCAGGTCAAACTTAGTTCAAACATCTAACCTAACTGTTTTTCTTTTTCATCTTTCTTTCTTTTTCTTTGTCTTTTTTTTTCTTTTCTTTCCTTGTCTATTTTTTTCTTTTGTTTTCAAAACAAGTTTCCCCAGCTTTATTTTTTTGGGGCATGAACCTTTGAATCTTATTTTCTCCTTATTTTTTCATTTTAACATTGTAAGAGTTGCCCTAGTTTGTACTCTTAGGGCATGAACTTTTCGATTCATTTTTTTTTATTTCATTTTTTTTGAATTTTTAACTTGAAATTTGATTTCAAGAGAGGGTGGTCAAAGAAAATAACACATTCTCAAAAAGGGTAATGAAGGGTATAAAGTATTTGGATAGCAGAAAAAGGGCCTCCAAGCTTCGAGAACGCCAAACATAGTATCCTTTCGCAATAGCAACATTGATGAACATGTCTTTCTTCTTCGTGTGTCGTGGTCGAAAGACGCTTTCCATCCATTAATGCCAAACTTTCCACCAAACTTCAATTGATTTTTCCTCAAATCTCATCTTCACAATGATTTGAAGGTAAAGGTCATTACCCTCTACGGTATGATCATTCTCGAGTGAATTTACTCAATCTTAATTCCAAAGTGCTTCAACTCTTTATTCATCCTCAAAAGTGTCGTATTCTAAGTTATCCACTTTAAACCTAAATCAGTTTTATATGATCCCGCCCAAAATTCCGCATGCATGTCATGTCACTAGAACTAGCGGCGAAAATAATATTAAGCATAGAATGACACAAAAGGACAAAATATATTTCATTGAATAGATGGTGGAAGGGTTTAACAACAAAACAAACAACCTAAAATCCGAGTTACAACCCTGTTATCACGACCCAAATTCCCAGCCCACGAGATCGTGATGGCGCCTAACACAATACTTTCTAGGTTAGCCGATGTTAGAAATTTACTAACCATTTCCACTTACACATAATTGAACAATTTAAAAGTAAATATTGAATCTAATAATTTCCACTAAATAATTCCATGCATAATAAGGAGCAATAATTAAGCCGAACCACGAACTAAATATATAACTATAAAACTACCCTGGGGTCTGGTGTCACAATTCACGAATTACTACGAATACTACAAATAATGGCTGAAAGAAGTATATATGTTTGTTTCGAATGAAATAAAATAGCGTCTATAAAGTAAAGAGAAGACTCCAGGAATATGCGGATGTCAGCAGATCTACCTCGTGTCTCCGAATGAAAGTGTGCAGCTAAATAATCTCCTAACTTTGGCCGGTACCTGGATCTGCACAAAAGAGTGCAGAGTGTAGTATCAGTACAATCGACCCCATGTACTGAGTAAGTGTCAAGCCTAACCTCGACGAAGTAGTGATGATGCTAAGGCGGGGCATTGACAATATAACATGTGAACAATATAAATAATAAAGCAAGAAAGAAACAATAATAACAAACTTTATAACCAGTAACTTGCAATAGTAAATAAAAACAACAACTCCTCAAAATTTCCAAGTCTCAATTTAAAACCACAATAAAAATCAAAGTATGAAAACCTTTTTAATAAAATCAAAGTTTTCCAAATCCTTAGTTTCGAAAATCAGTAAAACATAAATATCCACCCTTATTGCTCTTCCCTATACATATATATATATCACCCTTGTTTCGCTTGTTGCGGCGTGCAACCAAATCCCACCTGTCCACCATTATTACTACTTGTTGCGGCGTGCAACCCGCTCCCACCAAACATATCATATCAGTTTATTTATAAAAACATTCACAATCCAGGGCAAGCCTTTCACAATATTTTTATATCAACAATTGCAAACATAAGCTGTAAAACTCATAACTTCCTCAATTATCATTTCACAACGAAACCAACCAGAAATCTATATACATATCGTAATACTGACATCCAGCCCAATCCTTTAGTAATATAACAAAAACAAGAGAACATCCAACACTTCCAAAATACTTGAAGCATTACTTAATAATAAATTAACGAATCCAAATAGACATATAAACATCAATGATCACGAAACACTTAAGCCCGGAAATAAATAATTGGAAAATCGGGGAAGGGATCATGTTTAACAGACAATTTGGTGGTGCATATATACTCGTCACCTCACCTATACACCACACACATGCAAATTCACATAGCATTTTCTTTGGGGATTCCTATTCCCTCAAGGCAAGGTTAACCCAAGCACTTACCTCAATTTCAGAGGCCACTCGCTGCTCAATTATTGCTTTTCTTTTCGAATTTGCCTCTAACCCGTTCGAATCTAATTATCATTAAGTTATGCTAAAGGAGCTAACTTTACTGAAAAATCAATATTTTCCTAAGTTCTCTCAAAAAAAGTTAAAACCCGACCCCGGGCCTTCTTGGTCAAAACTAGCGATTCGGACCAAATTACATTTACCAATTCACCCCCGAGCCCGAATGTGCAAATAGTTTCGAAATTCGACCCCAATTCGAGGTCAAAATTTGATTTTTACAAAATTCCCTAATTCTACCCAAACCCTCAATTTTTACCATGAAATTTCTTGATTTTGGATTGAAAAGTGATGAAAAGCAATGAGTAATTGAAAGGAAATAGTTAATGAACACTTACCTGTGATTTTGGAAGAAAAAGCCTTGAGAAAATCGCCCTAGGTCTTCTACATTTGTGAAAAATAAGAAGAAAAAAGGTTGGAGTTCTAATTAAAGTGAACCCACTGTCCGACCCTCGCACCTGCGGTGCTTGGGTCGCACCTGCGCTTGCGCACGTGCGGAAAGGCTTCCGCTTCTGCGAAAAAGAGCTGGGCAGCTTAGGATCGCACCTGCGGTTCCATTACCGCTTCTGCGGTCGCGCACCTGCGAAAAAGGGAGAACCCATGCTTGGTCGCATCTGCGGCTTCCGCTTCCACCTGCGAGCTCGCACCTGCGGCCTAAGGCTCGTAGGTGCGGGCACACTAGAATTGGTGCACCAACAGATTTTTACATGTTTAAAATCATTCTGAAGCCTACCCGAACTCACCCGAGCCCTCAGGGTTCTAAACCAAATATGCACGCAAGTCTAAAAAAATCATACGGACTTTCTTGTGCGATCAAATCAAGAAAATCTCTTTTAAAAACTACGCATTTAACCTCAAAACTCATCATTTTTCTCAAGAACACTCAACTTTCACTATTTCTCAACCGGACGTCCGAATCACATCAAATCAACTCTGATTCTTACCAAATTTCACATATAGGATGTAAACATCATAAAAAACCAGTATCGAGCTCCAGAACCAAAATAAGAGCCTGATACCAACAATTTCAAACATTAATTCCTTTCTTTATTTCATTAAAAATCCAGCAAAACAATTTCTTTCAAAAATTGATTCCTAAGGTTAGGGACCTCGGAATTCAGTTCTGGGCATACGCCCAAGTCCCATATTTTACTGCGAACCTCCTGGGATTGTCGGAACACAGATCCGGGTCCGTTTACTCAAAATGTCGACCAAAGTCAACTAAAACCAAAATTTAACTCTATAGATTACTATTTCTCATATTTTCACATAAAAGCATTCCGGTTTCAAGTCTGGATTGTGCATGCAAATCGAGGTAATTAAAATTAGTCTTTTTAAGCTAATGATCCTGGAATCGAGTCTTAGTTTATAAAATGACTCCTTGGGTCATCACAATCTCCACTTCTAAAACAAATGTTTGTCCTCGAACGGACGTAGAAAGTTACCTGAATTGGCAAACAAGTGGCGATATCAACTCTGAATGTCCGACTCGGACTCCCAAGTAGCTACCTCAGCATGCTGACCCCTCCACTGCACTCAAACTGAAGGGTAACTCTTTGATCTCAACTGACGAATCTGCTGGTCTAGAATGGCAACCGACTCCTCCTCATAAGTCAAATCTTGGTCCAATTGGACAGAGTTGAAATCTAACACGTGGGACGGGTCACCATGATATTTCCGGAGCATAGATACATGAAATATCGGATGAACGGAGGATAACCCTGGAGGCAACGCAAGTCTATAAGCTACCTCCCCCACTCTATCAAGAATCTCAAATGGTCCAATATACCTAGGGCTCAACTTGCCCTTCTTCCCAAATCTCATGACACCTTTCATGGGCGATACCCGAAGTAATACTCTCTCTCCAACCATGAATGCCACATCCCAAACCTTACGATCGGTGTAACTCTTTGCCTGTACTGAGCTGCACGAAGTCGATCCTGTATAATCTTGACCTTATCTAAGGCCTCTTTAACTAAGTTTGTACCTAATAACCGAGCCTCTCCCGGCTCAAACCATCCAACTGGAGATCTACAAAGTCTACCATATAATGCCTCATAGGAAGCTATCTGAATGATCGACTGATAACTATTATCGTAGGCAAACTCCGCTGACGGCAAGAACTGATCCCAAGAACCTCCAAAGTCAATAACACAAGCACGGAGCATATCCTCTAGAATCTGAATAGTACGCTCGGACTGTCTATCCGTCTGAGGATGAAATGTTGTGCTCAGCTCAACTCGAGTACCCAACTCTCGCTGAACTGCCCTCCAAAAATGCGAGGTAAACTGCGTACCTCGATCAGAAATGATAGACACGGGCACACCGTGAAGGCGAACAATCTCTCGAACATATATTTGTGCCAACCGCTCCGAAGTATAAGTACTTGCAACCGAAATGAAAAGTACTGATTTAGTCAACCTATCCACAATAAACCAAATAGCGTCGAACTTCCTCTGAGTCCGTGGGAGTCCAACAACGAAGTCCATAGTGATACGCTCCCACTTTCACTCAGGAATCTCTATCTGCTGAACTAAACCACAGGGTCTCTGATGCTCATATTTCACCTGTTGGCAATTCAAACAACGAGCCACATAAGCAACAATATCCTTTATCATCCATCGCCACCAGTAGTGTTGTCGCAGGTCCTGATACATCTTGGCAGCACCCGAGTGAACAGAATACTTAGAACCGTGAGCTTCTTCAAGAATCAACTCACAAAGGCCATCAATGTTAGGCACACACATACGACCCTGCATCCTCAAAAATTCATCATCTCCAACTGTAACCTTCTTGGCACCACCGTGCCGAACTGTGTCCCTAAGGACCATCAAGTGCGGGTTAGGCACACACATACGACCCAGCATCCTTAAAACACCATCATCTCCAACTGTAACCTTCTTTGCACCACCGAGCCGAACTGTGTCCCTAAGGACCATCAAGTATGGGTCATCATCCTGCCGATATTTGATACGCTCGAATAAGGAAGACCGAGCAACTGTACAACTAGAACATGGCTGGGAAAAATATCCAACCTCATTAACTGATTAGCCAACGTCTGAATATCTTAAGCTAACAGTCTCTCACCAACTAGAATACATGCAAGGCTGTCCATACTTACTACTTTCCTACTCAAGGCATCGGCACCACATTGGCCTTTCCCGGATGACACAATATAGTGACGTCATAATCTTTCAATAATTCCAACCATCTCCTTTGTCTCAAATTAAGATCCTTTTGCTTGAACAAGTATTGGAGGCTACGATATCCGTGTAAACCTCACATGGAACGCCATAAAGATAGTGCCTAAATTTTTTTAATCCATGAACAATGGTTTCCAACTCTAAGTCATGGACATGATAATTCTTCTCATGAATCTTTAACTATCGAGACACATATGCTATAACCCTGCCATCTTGCATCAATACCACTCCCAACCCAACACGGGAAGCATCACAATATACCGTGAAAGATCCTGAACCTGATGGTAACACTAATACCGGTGCTGAAGTTAAGGCTGTCTTGAGCTTCCAGAATCTTGCCTAACACTCATCCGACCATTTAAATGGGGCACCCTTCTGAGTCAATCTCATCATCGGGGCTGCTATAGATGAGAACCTCTCCACAAAGAGAGGGTAGTATCCCGCCAAACAAAAGAAGCTCCTGATTTTCGTGGCTGAAGTGGGTCAAGGCTAGTTCTTGAATGCCTCTATCTTCTTAGAATCTACCTGAATACCCTCTGTTGATACGGCGTGACCCAAGAAAGCTACTGAATCTAACCAGAATTCACACTTAAAAGATTTTGCATACAACTGATTATCCCTCAAAGTCTGGAGTGCTATACCGAGGTGTTGTTCATGCTCCTCCCGATTGCGGGAGTATATAAGAATATCATCGATGAACACAATTACGAAAGAATCCAGATAAGTCTTGAAAATCCAATTCATCAAATCCATAAAGGCTGTTGTGGCATTAGTCAAGCCAAAAGACATCACAAAAAATTCATAGTGCTCATACCTTGTCCGAAAGCCCGTTTTAGGAACATCGGACGCCCTAATCTTCAACTGATGGTAGCGCGATCTCAGATCAATTTTCAAAAACACACTGGCACCCTGAAGCTGATCAAATAAATCATCAATTCTCGGCAACATATACTTATTTTTGATAGTAACTATATTCAACTGTCGGTAATCTATACACATTCTCATTGATCCATCCTTCTTTTTTACAAAGAAAACTGGTGCACCCCAGGGCGAGACACTACGCCTGACGAAACATTTATCAAGCAGGTCTTGCAACTGTACTTTCAATCCTTCCAATTCTGGTGGGGCCATCCGGTATGGAGGAATAGAAATGGGTTGAGTGCCCGGAGAAACATCAATACAAAAATCGATATCCCTGTCGAGTGGCATCCCCGGTAGGTCTGCAGGAAACACTTCGGGAAGCTCCCGAACAATAGGCACTGACTATATTGAAGAAATCTCGGCATGAGAATCACGGATATGAGACAAATAAGTCAAACATACTTTCTCAACCATACGACGAAACTTGGCATAAGAAATCACTCTGCTGGGAGAATGACCATGAGTCCCTTTCCATTCTAACCGAGGAAATCCCGGCAAAGCTAAAGTAACTATCTTGGCGTGACAGTCCAAGATGCAATAATAAGGTGACAACCAATCCATGCCCAATATGACATCAAAATCGACCATGTCAAAAAGCAATAGGTCTACACTAATGACTACGCACGAAGGACATACACAATCTACAATAATAGCATCCCCCACTGGCATAGACACATAAATAGGGACACTCAAAATAATTGCGGGGCATAACCAAATACGAGGCAAAATAGGATGACACATAAGAATAAGTAGACCCCGGATCAAACAAAACTGAAGCATCTTTATTACAAACGGAAATGGTACCTGTGATAACTGCATCAGAGGACTCCGCCTCGGGCCTGGATGGAAATGCATATAATCGGGGCTGGGCCCCACCACCCTGAACTGCGTCACCGCTAAGACCCCTGATAGGTGGTCCCCCACCTCTAACGGGCTGTCCACCACCTCTAGCGGGCTGGCCTCCACCTCTAGCATGCTGAACTCCACCTCTAACATTCTGACCTCTACCTCTGACTACCTAACCCCTACCTCTGGCTGGCTAGGCAGGTGCTTCAGCAGCTGGTGCCGAAACTATAGCACGAGAATTCTGGTATTGAGGATGACTACCCAAAAATTTCGGACAAGATCTCTGAATGTATCCATACTCATCACACTCATAACAATCATCCTGATACTGAGGCTGACCCTGACGAACTGGCTGACCACGATAATAACTCTGAAGAGGAGGTTCTCTAATAGGGGTTGGCTGATCAAAATAAGGTAAGTAAGAACCACGACCACCCGAGGCACTATTGGACGTCTGAAGTGCTGAATTAAATGGCCTGGAAGAGTGGATTCTACCCTGAGTATCTCCGCCTCCAGACGAGGCACCGCTGAATCTACCGGAATGGCGAGGTCTCTTGTGTGACCCCTGACCACCCATCCAAAGAACCTTCTCAACTCTCATGGCCACATTGGCCGCATCCTGAAATGAAATCTCAGTATATGTATCCTTAGCCATCTGCAACCTGATGGGCTGGGCAAGGCTCTCAAAAAATATCCTAACCCTCTCTCTCTCTCAGTAGGCAACAAAAGAATAGCATGTCGATCCAAATCCACAAAATGATTCTCATACTGAGTAACTATCATGCCACCCTATTGAAGACGCTCAAAATGATTACGTTTCTCTTCTCTTGTAGTGATAGGCAAAAATTTCTCCAAAAAGAGTTGAAAAAATTGATCCTAAGTCAGAGCAGGTGACCCAACTAGTCTAGTCAACAAATAATCCCTCCACAATTTCTTGGTGGAACCAATCATCTAAAACGTAGCGAAGTCAACCCCGTCGGTCTCAAAATACCCATATTACGAAGAACCTCATGATAGCTGTCCAGATATTTCATGAGGATCCTCCAAAGTAGCACCACTGAAGTGAACAGGTAAAAGCTTAATGAACATGTCCATTCTCCACAAAGCATCAGTGGACATAGCTTCCTCATCAACGGGCGGCGCTGGAGCAATTGGCTGAATTACCCCAACTGGATTGGCTGCTGGGGTCTGAACCTGAGGAGTAGTCTGATTAGCAGTGTGGGTAACAAGATTCTGGACCCCTCCTCCACCCTGTGATGCGGCTCCTACAACAGGGAGTGCGCCAATCTGGGCTACACTCTCCATAAGGCCCACTAATCGGACCAAAGCATCCTGAAGTACATGGGTAGCAATAAACCCTTCTGGAACCTGAGTTGCTCCAGCAGGAACGATCTGGGCTGGAGCTCCCCCCCCCTCCCCCGCCCCCATCAATCTCAATCTGGGGCTCCGTAGTTGGGGCACCAGTATGAGCAACAGGCTGAGTCCTGCCCCTGCCTCGGCCTCTACCCTAATAGGAGTTGTTGCTGTTGGAAGACTGGATTGTCGGTTAGCTGAAGAAGAAGCACGTGTTCTTGCCATTTACGAGAGAGTAGAAGAGTTCAATCAATATTTGAGATACCAAGAATCGCACGACGGAGTGAAATAAAAACTGAGTTTGTTCCTACTTCATAGCTTATGCGAGATAAGTGCAGATGTCTCTGTATCAATCCCTCATACTCTATCAAGCTTGTTCGTGAATTGTGAGACCTATGCAACCTAGTGCTCTGATACCAACTTGTCATGACCCAAATTCCCAGCCCACGGGATTGTGATGGCGCCTAACACAATACTTGCTAGGCAAGCTGATGTTAGAAATTTATTAACCATTTCTTTTTAAAGTTCACTTACACATAACTGAACAATTTAAAAGTAAATATTGAATCTAATATTTTCCACTAAATAATTCCATGAATAATAATAAGGAGCAATAATTAAGCCGAACCACGAACTAAATATATAACTATAAAACTACCCCAGTGTCTGGTGTCACAATTCACGAATTACTAAGAATACTACAAATAATGGCTGAAAGAAGTATATGTGTCTGTTTCGAATGAAAGAAAACAATGTCTACAAAGTAAAAAGAAGACTTCAGGAATCTGCGGACACCAGCAGATCTACCTCGTGTCTCCGAACGAAAGTGCGCAGCTAAATAATCTCCTAACTCTGGCTGGTACATGAATCTGCACAAAAGAGTATAGAGTGTCATATAAGTACAACCGACCCCATGTAATGAGTAAGTGTTGAGCCTAACCTCGACAAAGTAGTGACGAGGCTACGGCAGGGCATTGACAATATCACCTGTGAACAAAATAAATAATAAAGCAAGAAAGAAACAATAATAACAAACTCGATACCCAGTAACTTGCAATAGTAAATATAAACAACAACTCCTCAAACTTTCCAACTCTTAATTTAAAACCACAATAAAAATCATAGTATGAAAACCTTTTTAAAAAATCGGAGTTTTCGAAATCCTTAGTTTCGAAAATTAGTAAAACATAAATATTCACGCTTATCGCTCCTTGTTATGGCGCGCAGCCCGCTCCCACTTGTCCACCCTTATTGCTCTTCCCTATATATATATCACCTTTATTTCTCCTGTTGTGGCGTGCAACCCGATCCCACCTGTCCACCCTTATTACTCATTGTTGCGGCGTGCAACCCGCTCTCACCAGACATATAATATCGGTTTATTTATAAAAACATTCACAATCCAAGCCAAGCCTTTCACAACATTTTTATATCAACAATTGCAAACAGAAGCTGTAAAACTCATAACTTCCTAAATTATCATTTCACAACGAAACCAACCAAACTCAACTCAATGGTTGCCACGGGAAGGACCAAGTCAAAATCCAAAAATCAGTGCACGCCATACACTCGCCATCAGGCGTGAGAGCCACTCAAAAAATAGTGAGAAAATACGAAGTGCAGAGATTCATACCCTCAGGTCAAGATTTACAGTCATTACTTACCTCAGATACTAATCTGCGATGCTCTTGCCTCTCGAATCGGCTCCGAACTAATCCTAATCTAACCAAACCAAATTAATATCATCAATATACGCTAAAGGAGCAAAGCCTACTCGAAAACTATCAATTTTAACCAAAATTCCCGAAATCGGGCAAATCCGGCACTCGGGCCCACGTCTCGGAATTCTATAAAAATCGCATCAAAAGAATCTTTATCCTTTCCCGAGTCTACACATATAAAATTTATCAAAATCCGACCACAATTGACCCCTAAATTCCTTAATTATAAGTCTCAATTTCCCAAGCCCTAAACCCCTAATTTATGCCATTAAATTCCACTAATTCCAAGCCTAATCCGTCAAAGAACAACATAGAATCGAGTTTTTAGTCCAAGAAACTTACCTCCACAGAAGACCCTCGAAATCCCTCTTCAATTTTCTCCCAAAAGCCTCAGCCCGCATGCAAAATATGATGAAAGTGCCAAAAAATCGCGAAGGCTGGAATTTATACTAACTGCCCAGTGGTTCCACACCTGCAGCCACTTAGGCGCACTTGCGGTCCCAGGTGCACACCTGCGGAAAACGCTTAGAGGCCCAGTCTCCGCACCTACGATCAAACTTCAGCATCTGCGGCTCCGCAGGTGCGGTAAAAACCTCGTACCTACGGAACTCCTCCAACCCACCAAAAATTGCATCTGCGACGAGCTGTGTGCTTCTGCGGGTCCGCACCTGCGGTACCCTATCCGGAGGTGCGTTAACATCAGCACCAGTAGCATCAACTGCTATTTTCCAACTTAAAATCTCCACATGGGTATCCGAAATCAACCCGAGCCCCCTCGGGACCCCAATCAAAAATGCAAACAAGTCCCATAACCTTATTGAAACTTAATCGAGCCTTCGAAACACCCAAAACAATGCTAAAAACCAACATCACATCGAATTCAAGCTTATGAACTTTGAGATTTCTAAATTTCGCCAATGATGCCGAAACCAACCAAAACACGTCCAAAATGACACTACGAACCTACTCCAACCTCCGAAATTCCATCCCGACCCCGATAGCTAATTTTCCACTGCTGATTGGAAATCGCCAAAAACTAACTTTCGCCAATTCCAGCCTAATTCTACAGCGGACATCAAAACCACATTCCGAACACACTCCAAAGACCTAAATCACCTAATGAACATATCCGAGCCATAAAATCTACATTCCGAGGTCGTTTACCAATAAATCAACCCCCAGTTGACTTTTCCAACTATTAAGCCAGTTTAGTAGATTAAGTGTCTCAGTTCTCACCACGACCACCCCGAACCTGAACCAACCGACCCAACACATCATAATTAGGTTAACTAGCACATAACAAAGCTGAAATAGGGGAAACAGGGATAATCTCACGGAATGACCAGCCGGGTCGTTACATCTTCCCCCTCTTAAACAAAGTTCGTCCTCGAACCGGTCTAGAAACATACCTGGAGTCTCAAATAAGTGAGGATATCTGCTCCGGATCTCTTGCTCGATCTCCCAGGTGTCATCCTACACCGGTTTCCCTCTCCACTGAACCTTCACTGAAGCTATATCCTTAGACCCAGGCTTCTGACCTGATGACCCAAAATAGCCACTGGCTCTACCTCATATGACATATCACCCTCGAGCTGAATCGTGTTGAAGTCCAAAACATGCGACGGGTCACCAACATAATTCTGGAGAATCAAAACATGGAACATCGGATGAATACTCAATAAGCTGGGTGGCAAGTCAAGTCTGTAAGCCACCTCTCCAGTCCTCTACAACACCTCAAATGGCCCAATGAACCGGGGACTCAGCTCCCTTCTTTCCAAAGCTCATAACACCCTTCATGGGTGACACCTTCAGCATCACCTTCTCCCCAACCGTGAAAGACACATCTCGAACCTTATGGTCCGCACAACTCTTCCGTACGAAGCCGCTTCTGAATCAACTTCACCTTACCCAACGCATCCTGAACCAAGTCTGTGCCCAACAGCCTAGCCTCGCCCGGCTCAAACCAACCAACCGGAGATCTACACCTCCTACCATATAAATCCCCATACGGGGGCCATCTTGATACTCGACTGATAACTATTATTATATTCAAACTCTGCGAGCAGCAAAAACCGGTCCCATGAACCCCCGAAATCAATGACACACACACGCAACATGTCCTCCAGAATCTAAATAGTACGCTCCGGCTGCCCGTCATTCTGAGGATGAAACGATGTGCTCAACTCAACCTGAGTACCTAACTCCCTCTGCACGGCCCTCAAAAAATGAGATGTGAACTAAGTACCTCTGTCGGAAATGATAGAAACCGGAACCCCATGCAATCGGACAATCTCCCTGATATAAATATCAGCTAACCGCTCTGAAGAATAAGTAGTACCAACAGGAATGAAGTGCACGGACTTGGTCCGCCGATCCACAATAACCCATATAGCATCAAACCTCCTCGAAGTACATGGAAGCCCAACTACAAAGTCCATGGTGATCCTCTCCCAAATCCACTTCGAAATATCTACTCTCTGAAGCAATCCACCCGGTCTTTGGTGCTCATACTTGACCTGCTGATAGTTGAGACACCGAGCCACGAACTCAACAATATCCCTCTTCATCCGCCTCCACCAAAATGTTGTCTCAGATCCTGATACATCTTTGCAGCACCCGGATGGATGGAATACGGCGAACTATGGGCCTCAGCTAGAATAAATTCTCGAAGCCCATCCATATTGGGCACGCAAATACGACCCTGCATCCTCATGACCCCATCATCACCAATAACCACATCCCTTGCATCACCGCGACGGACCCTGTCCTGAAGAACGAGCAAGTGCAGATCATCATATTGGCGTGCTCTAATCTGATCATAAAGAGAAGACCTGGAGGCTACACAAGCCAATACCTGTGGGGGATCTGATAGATCCAATATGACAAACTGACCCGCTAAAGCCTGAACATCAAGTGCTAAAGGTCGCTCTGCTTCTGCTGGAAGGTAGGCTAGACTCCCCAAACTCTCTTTTCTGCGACTCAGGGCATCGGCCACTACATTGCCCTTCCCTGGATGATATACAATGGTGAGGTCATAATCCTTGAGGAGTTGTAATCAAAGTTGACCTGATCTTCTGAAGGCTCTCCTTACACTCCTCAGTCCACCTAATGAGCACCCTTCTGGGTTAGTCTGGTCATAGGTGTTGCAATAGATGAAAATCCCTATACAAAACGGCGATAGTACCCTGCCAAACCAAGGAAACTGCGAATCTTGGTAGCTGATGAAGGTCTAGGCCAGCTCTGCACCGCCTCTATCTTCTTCGGATCAACCTGAATACTCTGACTGGACACCACGTTCCCCAAGAAAGTTACTGAATCGAGCCAGAACTCACACTTCAAAATTTTTGCATACAATATCTTCTCCCTCAGAGTCTGAAGCACAGTCCTCAGATGCTGCTCACGATCCTCCCAAGATCGAGAATATACCAAAATATCATCGATAAATACGATGATGAAGGAGTCAAGATAAGGTGGAAACACACTGTGCATAAAGGCCGCTGGGGCATTGGTCAGCCCGAATGACATAACCAGAAACTCATAATGACCATATCTGGTCCCGAAGGCAGTCTTCGGGATGTCGGGCCCCTGAATCTTCAACTGATGATAGCCAAAACGCAAGTCAATCTTAGTAAATACCTTGGCACCCTGCAACTAATCAAACAAGTCATCTATATGGAGCAAGGGATACCAGTTCTTCACTGTAACCTTGTTCAGCTGCCGATAATCAATACACATACGCATAGAACCATCATTCTTCTTCACAAACAACACCGGAGCACCCCAAGGTGACACACTAGGCCGAATGAACCCTTTATATAGGAGAACCTAAAACTGCTCCTTTAATTCCTTCAACTCCGCTGGCTCCATACGATAACGCAGAATAGAAATAGGCTGAGTGCCTGGCACCAGGTCAATACCAAAATCAATGTCCCTGTCAGGTGGCATGCCTGGCAGGTCTGCATGAAACACGTCCGGAAAATCACGGACCACAGGAACCGAATCAATAGCGAGAGTCTCACCACTGACATCCCTCACAAAATCCAAATACGATAAACACCCCTTTTCAACCATACGCTGAGCCTTCAGGTAAGAAATCACCCTGCTAGGCACATACTCAGAAGAACCTCTCCACTCAACCCTGGAAAATCCTGGCATAGCTAAGGTCACGATCTTAGCGTGAGAATGAAGAACATCATGGCACGGAGATAGCCAATCCAGGCCCAATATCACATCAAAATCAACCATACCGAGTAACAACAGGTCCACTCGGGTCTTCAGACCCCCAATAACTATCACACACGATCGATGCACACGGTCCACAACAATAGTATCATCCACCGGAGTCGACACATGAACCGATGCAACTAGAGACTCATGGGGAATATCCAGATAATGGGAAAAATAAGAAGAAACATAGGAATATATAGAGCCAAGGGCAAATAAAGCCAAAGCATCTCGGGGTTAGACCGAGACAATACATGTAATCACTACATCAGAGGCCATAGCATCTGGTCTGGCTGGAAGTGCATAGATACGAGCCTAGCCTCCACCTACACGACCTCCCCCTCTAGGGCGTCCCCTGGCGGTTTATCCCTCACCCCTAGCTGTCTGGGCGGGTGGTGAAGTAACTGGAGCCGAAGTCGAGGGCTGGCCCCTCTCCTTAGAAGAACCACCAAAACAACGGGGACACTGTCTCCACATGGGCCCAAACTCTCCGCACTCAAAATAACTCCCTAGATCTGGAGACGGGGACTGAAAGAAACCATTGGAACCAGAATTTCCATTAGAAGAATCATGCATAGAAGAACCCTGAACTGGTGGTTCTCGAGCTGCACTCTGGGTTGGAAAGGAACCAAATGAAGAACGGGTCGGCTGAGAACTGCGGGGACCATGCCCCGAAGATGCACCACTAAAGGCTGGGCGGACTGGATGAGGATGCCTGAATGTACGGCCTCTACCATGCTAAAACTGCCCCCTGGAAGGAGCACCACTACCACCCGATCCAGAAGGCCTCTTGGCCTCCCTCTCCTCTCGCTCCTGGCGGTGAACCGACTCAATTCTTGAGCAATATCAACAACCTGCTCGAAGGTAGAACCTAATGCCCTCTCCCTAGTCATCAAAAGGCGGAGCTGATAAGTGAGGTCATCCACGAACCTCCTAATCCTCTCCCTATTAGTAGGGACCAACTCGGTGGCATGACGAACCAACTTTAAAAACTGCATCTCATACAGTGTCACTGATAGCTCCCCTTGATGCAGCTGCTCAAACTGCCTGCGCTGCTCCTCCCTGTGAGACTGGGTACATACTTATCCAAGAAGATAGTGGAGAACTGTTGCCAGGTGAGGGATGCTACACCAATAGGCCTACGCCTCTCGAAGGACTCCCACCAATTAAAAGCAACCTCATAAACTGAAAAGTAGCAAACGAGACCCCACAGGACTCCAGAATCCCAGCAGTACGAAGTATCCTCTGACAATTATTCAGAAAACCTTGGGCATCCTCGCCCTTAGCACCACTGAATGTCGGAGGCTGAAGCCTACTGAATCTTTCCAGCCTACACTGCTTATCATCTGGCATAGCTGGAACCACGAAGTCCTGAACTGGAGAAACCGACTAGGCTGGAACTGCCCCCGATGTCTGAAGGCCCGGAGTGACCTTCTCAGGTGTCGAGGCAGTTGGAGTCTGAGTGCCTCCCTAGGCCTGAGAATTAGCAGTAGTAGAAGATACAACAACTGCCTGGGCAATGCTAGTACACACTAGTCAAGATCTGAGCCAAGGTCTCCTGAAGACCCAGAATAACACCAGGCACCGCCGGTGCCTGAGCCTGTTCTGCTGGAGTATCTGCAGCGGGAACCTAATCCTGAATGGTAGGAAGACCCTTTGGTGCTACCTTGGCTGCTGCACGGGCTGGTCCCCTACATCTACCACGGCCTCGACCGCGGCCTCGACCTCTCGCTGGTCTAGCTGGTGTTTGGTCACCCTGATTGGTAGCGCGAGTCCTCACCATCATTGAGAGAATGAAACAACAGAGGTTTAGATTTCTAGAATCAACAAAATGGCACGACAGAATGCAAGAAAATGAAATTTTTCCTAAGGGTTTTGCAGCCTCTCAAAGATAAGTACAGATGTCTCTGTACTGATCTTCAAGACTCTACTAAACCTGCTCATGATCGTTGATTCCTACGTAACCTAAACTCTGATACCAACTTGTCACGACCCCAAATCCTAAGCCGGTCGTGATGGCGCCTAACATGAAACTAGGCTAGCCATCAATCACATACTGACATAATATTTTCATATTTCCAAAAACGGTTCCGATAAATCACAAACTTCATTCATTTAAGCAGTTCAAAGCAACAAAAATGACTAAAATAGTTTATACACTAGCCCAAAACCTGGAGTCAACCGTCATGAGCATCTACGAGTAGTACAAAATAAACCTACTTTCATAATACATCAAGACTCAAAACGAGGAACTAAATACAAAACAAGAAAATGGGAAAAGAGATTATGTGGACGCTGAACAGCTACCTCGAAGTCCCAGCTCTGGCTCCACACGAAGGAAGAAAACTAGCGCTCGGTACCAGCACCTATATCTGCACACAGGGGTGCAGGGAGTAATGTGAGTACTTCAACTCAGTAGTAATGAAAATAAATCAAGTCTAAGAAGTAAGAAACACATAAGATCAAATCATCAATTAACAATAAGCACAGCCTTTCTTTCCAACAGTGTATACATTAAATCAACATGCTTTAAAAGCCAACTTCAGTAAAATCCTTTGAAAAGTGTGTTTTCCAACAATTTCAGAAAAATACCCAAAGAGTTTAGTGTAAAATGAAATAAATCATAAATAGCCCCTCAGTCCAAAACATGTATCATAAATCGCCACTCGGGAAAATCATCACTCAGAACCAGTCGCTCAGCATACCTCACAATCACTCAGAATCAGACCCTTGGGAAACCTCACTGTCGCTCATGTCTCCCAATCACTCGTCACTCGACACTCGCAATCAGTAGGTACCTGAGCTCATTGGGGGTGTGTACAGACTCCGGAGGGGCTTCATTTAGCCTAAGCGCTAATATCAAGCCACCTCTGTGGCATATCATATCCTTGCAATCAGGCCCTCGGCCTCACTTAATCAAAAACTCTCAAAAGCCCCTCGGGCTATCAGTAAAATGGGGTACTCGACCCAAAACATCATTTTATATCTCAAAATAGTGTAAGTAAGGCTAAGTTTCGAAATCAGTTAAACATAATATGACTGAGTGTAAATCATAAGTCAACAAAGTGAGGAAATAGCAGTAAAAGCCCCCCACCCCAAAGGGGTCTAAACAAGTGGGCACAAGGCCCTAAACATGGCTTGCAACCCTAATATAGTAAAGTCTTAAAACATGATTTGACATATGATTTAAAAGTAAATACCCAACTCAATGGTTGCCATGGGAAGGACTAAGTCCAAATCCAAAATCAGCGCACGCCACACACTCGCCATCCGGCGTATGCGCCACTCCAAAAAAAGTGAGAAAATACGAAGTCCGGGGTTTCATACCCTCAGGACAAGATTTACACTCATTACTTACCTCAAACCGGCCCATATACTAATTCGTGATGCTCTTGCCTCTCGAATCGGCTCTCAACTGCTCTGAATCTAACCAAACAAAATTAATATCATCAATATACGCTAAAGGAGCAAAGCCTACTCGAAAAGTATCAATTTTAACAAAAATTCCCGAAATTGGCCAAACCCGGCCCTCAAGCCCACGTCTCGAAATTCTATAAAAATTGAATCACAAGAATACTTATCCTTTCCCGAGTCTACACATATAAAATGCATCAAAATCCGACCACAATTGACCCCTAAATTCCTTAATTATAAGTCTCAATTTCCCAAGCCCTAAACCCCCAATTTATGCCATTAAATTCCACTACTTCCAAGCCTAATCCGTCAAATAAAAACATAGAATCGAGTTTTTGGTCCAAGAAACTTACCTCCATAGAAGACCCTCGAAATTCCTCTTCAATTTTCTCCCAAAAGACACAGCCCGCATGCAGAATATGATGAAAGTGCCAAAAGATCGCGAAAGCTAGAATTTATACTAAATGCCCAGTGGTTCCACACCTGCAGCCACTTACGTGCACCTGCGGACCCGCACCTGCGGTCCCAGGTGTGCACCTGCGAAAAACGCTTAGAGGCCCAGTCTCCGCACATGCGATAAAACTTCTTCATCTGCGGCTTCGCAGGTGCGGTAAGAACCTTGCACCTGCGGAACTCCTCCAACCCACCAAAAATCGCATCTGCAACGAGCAGTCCGCTTCTGCGGGCCCACACCTACGGTACCCTATCTGAAGGTGCGTCAACACCAGCACCAGCAACATCAACTGCTATTTTCCAACTTAAAATCCCCTCATGGCTATCCGAAATCAACCCAAGCCCCTTCGAGACCCCAACCAAAAATGCAAACAAGTCCCATAACCTTATTGAAAGTTAGTCGAGCCTTCGAAAAACCCAAAACAACGCTAAAACACCAAGATCATATTGAATTCAAGCTTATGAACTTTGAGATTTCTAAATTTCGCCAATGATGCCGAAACCAACCAAAACACGTCCAAATGACCTGAAAACTTGCACACACGTCCAAAATGACACTACGAACCTGCTGCAACCTGCGAAATTCCATTCTGAGCCCGATAGCTAATTTTCCATTGCCGACCGGAAATCGCCAAAAACTAACTTTCGCCAATTCAAGCCTAATTCTACACCAGACCTCAAAGACACATTCTGGACATACTCCTAAGACGCAAATCACCTAATGAAGTTATTTTAGCCATAAAATCTACATTCTGGGGTCGTTTACCAATAGGTCAACTCCCAATTGAATTTTCCAATTATTAAGCTAGTTTAAGACACTAAGTGTCTCAGTTCTCACCACGACCACCCCTAACCCGAACCAACTGACCCAACACATCATAATTAGCTCAACTAGCACATAAAAAGTTGAAATAGGGGAAACAAGGCTAATCTCACGGAACGACCGGCCGGGTCATTACACATAACAAAAATAAGAGAACATCCAACACTTCCAAAATACTTGAATCATTAATTAACAATAAATTAACAAATCCAAAGACATATAAACATCAATGATCACGAAACACTTAAGCCCGAAAACAGATAATTGGAAAACCAGGGAAGGGATCATGTTTAACAGACAATTTGGTGGTTCATAGATACTCGTCACCTCACCTATACACCATGCGAATTCACATAGCATTTAATTTGGGGATTCCTATTCCCTCAAGACAAGGTTAAACCAAGCACTTACCTCAATTTTGCAAGCCACTCACTACTCAATTACCGCTTTTCCTTTTGAATTTTCCTCTAAACCGCTCAAATCTAATCATCATTAATTTAATATCATTAATTTATTCTGAAGGAGCTAACTTTGCTGAAAAATCATTATTTTCCTAAGTTTTCTCAAAAAAAGTTAAAATCCGACCCCGGGTCCGCTAGATCCAAACTCGGGATTCGAACAAAATTACATTTAACCATTCACCCCAGAGCCCGAATGTTCATTTAGTTTCAAAATTCGACCCCAATTCGAGGTCAAAATTCCCTAATTCTACCCAAACCCTCAAGTTTTACCATGAAATTTCTTGATTTTGGATTGAAAAGTGATGAAAAGCAGTGAGTAATTGAAGGAAATAGTTAATGGACACTTACCTATAATTTTGGAAGAAAAATCCTTGAGAAAATCTCCCTAGGTCTTCTACCTTTGTGAAAAATAAGAAGAAAAAAGGCTGGAGTTCTAATTAAAGTGAACTCACTGCCCGACCCTCATAGCTGCGGTGCTTGGGTCGCACCTGCGCTTGCGCACGTGCGGAAAGGCTTACGCTTCACGGAAAAGAGCTGGGCAGCTTGGGATCGCACCTACGGTTGCATTACCGCTTCTATGGTCGCGCACCTATGCATATGAGTCCCACCTGCGAAAAGGGGAGAACCCATGCTTGGTCGCACCTGCGGCTTCCGCTCGCACCTGCAGCCAAAGGCTCGCAGGCGCGGGCGCACTAGAACTGGTGCACCAGCAGATTTTTACAAGTTTAAAAACATCCTGAAACCTACCCGAAACTCACTTGAGCCCTCGGGGCTCTAAACCAAATATGCACGCAAGTCTAAAAAAATCATACGGACTTGCTCATGCGATCAAATGAAGAAATAACATTTAAAACTACGAATTTAACCTCAAAACTCATCATTTTTCTCAAGAACACTCAACTTTCACTATTTCTCAACCGGACGTCCGAATCACGTCAAATCAACTTCGATTCTTACCATATTTCACAGATAGGATGTAAACATCAGAAAAAACCTGTATCGAGCTCCGAAACCAAAATATTGTCCCGATACCAACGTTTTCAAACATTAATTCCTTTCTTTATTTAATTAAAAATCCAGCAAAACAATTTGTTTTAAAAATTGATTTCTAAGGTTAGGGACCTCGGAATTCAGTTCTGGGCATACATCCAAGTCCTATATTTTACTGCGGACCTCCCGGGATTGTCAGAACATAGATCCAGGTCCATTTACTCAACATGTCGACCAAAGTCAACTAAAACCAAATTTTAACTTTATAAATTACTATTTCTCATATTTTCACATAAAAGCTTTTCCATTTCATGCCCAGGCTGCGCATGCAAATCGAGGTAATTAAATTAGTCTTTTATAGGCTAATGAGCCTAGAATAGAGTCTTAATTTACAAAATGACCCCTTGGGTCATCACACCCGTAATAACCCAAATAATGAAACTAGCAACAGAACAAACTGACAAGACTCATAAAGACAAAATAGAGGGATAGAAGGGTTTGACTCAATAAAACAAATAAAATCTGGCAACCCTGAAATAACCTAGATAATAGAAAAAATATCAAAACAAGATACCAAGAGTCCTTCCTAGTGAGGAGGGAATGACTTTTCAATGGCTAAGCTTGACATTTAGCCACAAAATTTCTCATCAAAATCGCAAAGGACTTCCCCGGTTTTAATCTCGTTAACTTCCGTCAGCAAGTTTCTGACCTCTTTGATCAACTCGTCTTCAGCATTACCCGCCCGATTCAGGACTGGCGACATACAACATTTCATAGCAACTGACTCTTCAGAGGTGTCGAGAGCATTCTCATACTCCACTTCACCACGTACCATCCCCACAAAGTGTGAATCATCATGTGCAGGTAAAGGATTATGTATGATATTCATGGCGTCATTGTCCTGGACCACAATTAGTTTTTCCTGGACCATTCTTTCTATTTCTCTTTTCAAATCCCGACAGCTTTCAACACTATGACCCTGGGCATTGGAATGGTATTCACACCTTTTAGAAGGGTCAAAGTTTCTTGAACGTGGATCCACATAATTTGGAGAAATTGATGCAATCATTCCATAATTCTTTAATTTCTCAAACAAGCTTGTATAAGACTCCCCTATTGGTGTAAAATTATCTTTCATCCTCTGATCCCCTCTATATTCTTGCCTTACAGGTGGGTTATAGGACTCTTGAAAATTTTGTGGCGGCTGATAGGAATTTCGTGATGTTGGAGCTCGCCCTCGAGGGTGTCTTGTTGCCTGGGAAATTATGGATGATATGCTGAAGTAGATCAACAAAGTATTGTGGGTTCTGAGGTGGATAGCGTTGCTCAGGGGAATCATAGGAACCTGATGAATGTAACGACCTGGTCGGTTGTTTTGAGAGTTAAAGCCCCGATCCCCTAATAATTGCTTTCCCTATATCTATTTCTGCTTTTGTGACTTACCGGGATGATCAGTTGAGATTTTCTGAGTGTTTGGGGACACTTAGTCCCTAAATGAGAGCTTAAGTCTTAAAATTTGAACTGTAGTCAGAACTATATAAAAAAGGTTCCAGAATAGAATTCTGTCAATTCCATTAGCTCCATAGGGTGATTTTGGGCTTAGGAGCGCGTCTGGAATGTGTTTTGGAGGTCCGTGGTAGATTTAGGCTTGAATTGGCGAAAGCTGGATTTTTGGCGATTTCGGTTGATAGTGAAAATTTTGATATCGAGCCCGGAATAGGATTCCGGAAGTGGATGTAGGTTCTTAGTGTCATTTTTGACCTATGTGTGAAATTTGAAGTCATTCGGACTAGGTTTGATATGTTTCAACGTTGTTTGTAGAATTTAGAAATTTCAAAGTTTATTAGGCTTGAATCCGTATGTAACTCGTGTTTTTGAAGTTGTTTGATGTGGTTTGAAGGCTCGACTAATTCTGTATGGTGTTTTAGGATTGGTTGGTATATTTGGTTGAGGTCCCAGGAGCCTCAAGTGGTCAACGGATCATTTTGGAGTTTGGAATGATAGCAAATTTTCTAGTGTTTTTGTTGCAGGGATTTGTTCTTTGAATTCGCGAAGTGGATCTCGTGTTCGTGAAGGTGTGGCCAGTGATAGCATCACGAACGTGAGGAGTTGAACACATTCGTGAATAGGAAAGATGGAACAACTGGACCCCAAGTATTTCTTCTATGCGTTCGTGTAGAGGACCACGCGTTCGTGAAGGTTCAGTTCATATTCACAAATATTGATTGAGATCTCGGTAGAGGGCATAATTTGGGGAGATTTTTGGAGGAAGTTATTGGGTAATGATTTCTAACTCCTTTATGATTAATTCCAACTAATCTACGCTTACTTTTGTCGTTAATTTCGGATTTTTGGGTGAAAATTGGGGAAAAATTGAAGAAAGTTCTTAGGCTGAATTTTTGGATTTTTATCGAGATTTTGGTATCGGATTTGAGTGAATTTTGTATGGTTATACTTGTGAGTGAATGGGTGTTCGTAATTTGTGACTTTTAACCTATTCGGAGACGTGGGCCTCAGGAGGATTTTTGGGCGTTTTTCTATTTTCTTGCCTTAGCTTCGAATTCTTTAGCTAAAGTAGTTACTTATAGTTATATTACATTATGCAACTGATTTGATAGGATTTTGTCCATTCGGAGTTGGATACTCATGGCAAGAGTGTGGTTTCGGATTTATTTGAGCAGTTCGAGATAAGTGGCTTGCCTAACCTTGTATGGGGGAACTTCCCCTTAAAATTTTGGTACTGTTTGATATATGAGCGTCATGTACGTGAGGTGACGAGTATGTACATGGGATATTTGTTGTAAAACTCCATTTTTCACTAAATCATAACATGTTTTCCTTGTTTGAACTACACTAGTATGCGTAATTACCTTGTTTAGACTAGAAAAGCATGCGTACGTGTTTGATTGTCTACTTGAATTTTGTGCAGCATGTTTAGTGAAACTCCTATTTTTCCTTGGTTTGAACTTAGCCTAAACTATAAATTTCATTGTTGTAACTTTTGTGTAATTGGTTGTGCTGCATATTTACTTTGGGACTACGGACGTATTCCAGGAGATCCCCTAGCATTGCACATTCACTTGGGACTACTGCATATTTACTTTGGGACTATAGACGTATTCCGGGAGATCCCCCAGCACTGCATATCTACTTTGGGACTATGGACATATTTTAGGAGATCCCCCAGCACTGCATACTTACTTTGGGACTACGGGAAGGCATCCCGGGAGATCTCCCCATTGTTATACCTTGTTTTAGCTGAGAGCTTTCTTGACTTCTATTTATAGTAGATCTTCGTGATTCATTTACTATAATATATATTTACGGTAGTCACTACTTGACTGAAGTTAGGCTTGGCACTTACTGGGTACCATTGTGGTGTACTCATGCCCTTTCCTTCACATGTTTTCCCTGTGCAGATCCAGGTACGAACTATCAGCCTCGAGTCTAGTGTGTGATTTCTTCTTAAGAGACTTCAAGGTACTTGCGCTCGCGTCCGTAGACCCCAAAGTCCCCTTGTATTCCCTCGCATAGAAATTTTCCCTTGTTTTCTTCAGACTTTTGTATAGAGCAATGTAGACATTTAGTAGCTTGTGATTGGCGACATCCGGGTTTTGGGAGTGATGATATCGTATATGTCGAGTGGCACTATCCATGTTTATTACATTATACTATTTTGGCTTTTATCTTTAGGTGCTGTGACGACACCTTTCATAGGGGTATAATGGGATGTGACAATGAAGTTGCCCATATTTTTTAGTTGTTCCCTTAGGACCTTTTCTCGACCATGATGTCATCATGGTCTATTCATCCTTCTCATTTATGTCACCAAAATTACGATATCCAATTTCTACAGCCTGAGTTGTGGCTTTGAGAACTGCTTGACTTATAATTCTTCTTGTCTTAAGGTCATTCTCAACCATTTCACCGATTGCTTCCAAGAAAGGTCCGCCCATTGCAGACATCATGTTTGGAAAATAGTCAGGATCTTGTGACTGAAGGAAGACAATGATTAACTCTTGGTCATCCATGGGTGGCTTAACTCTAGCCGCTTGCTCTGTCCATTTAATGGCAAACTCCCTGAAATTTTCGTTCCACTTCTTCTTCATATTAGAGAGGGAATTGTGATCTGGTTCAATGCCAATATTATACTATAAATGTTTGACAAATACCTCAGCCATATCGACCCAAGCATGCCAATGAGAGGTATCTTGATCAATAAACCATTCGGAGGCTGCTCCCACAAGGCTTTCCCCAAAATAAATCATCAGTAACTCTTCCTTTCCTCCTGCGCTTCTTAGTTGAATGCAATACCTTTTCAAGTGAGCTATGGGGCCGCCATGTCTGTCATACTTTTTAAACTTGGGGGTCTTAAAACTAAGTGGCAAACAAACATCAGGAAACATACATAAATACTTGAAGCCAATGCTCTTTTGACCTGCCAACCCTTATATGTTTTTCATCCGTTGTTCAAACCTTTTCATTTTTTGGGCTATTTCTTCTTGTGCCATAATTTAGGTAAGCCTCTCAATCTCTGCAAAAAGATCAAATAGGTACGAGTGGTACTTATGTGAGTGGTACTGTTCATGTTAGGTAGAAAATTGTGGCTCATGATTCTTCTTATGTATCAGTGTTGGTTGCGGGATGGTATTGACAGGGGTAACAGTAGTAGTTGCATGATTCGTTCTTAATGGCACATACTGGGAGTGCACAACAGAAGTCCCAGCAATATTTATTTAATTGGGATAAGAGCTGACTCCGGGTTGACCGGATGGATCTGACAACCACACCTGAGTAGCGGTCGTCAAGATGGGTGTTAGCTCTAGGAAACTAGGAATAAACGAGGGCGGTTCTTGGCCATCGGCCCATGCTCGAAACATTTCAGCCATTCGCTTTATCAGCATCATATTTTCCTCAACTATAGCAGACTCTTGTCGAACCATCTGAACCTGCGTCTCATTCGCACTTGTAACAGCTTCAATATTTATTGGCATTTTTCCCTTCGATCTACTATTGTCAGCTTACCACAAATCGACCGACCACCTCAAACCTTGTATCCACAATTCAAAACAAATGACACGTTACCATAAACTCAACCAAATAAAGTAGTTTGATTGAACCCGATGTAGGTTGCCTACGTATCATATGGGAACATGAATAATATATTTGGGTAGTTCGGGAAGATCAGGAATAAAATAAATAAACTTACTCTTATTCTTACACAATTCAGACCATGATAGATCCTAACAAGAAAAATATTTTTCGGATTTTTTTTTGGGAATTAGTGAATGAAAGACTTTTAAAGACGAACAAAAATATTTTTGGATTTTGAATTTTTGAACATATTTTGGATTCTGAGTTTTCTTTTTAAACTTTCGGTAGAAAACCTTCTGAACAAAAATAAAAAATATTTTGGAATTCAATTTTGTTTGTTTTGTTTTTGTTTTATCTTTTTTTTAAAATAAATAAAATTCGTGATTTGATGTCTCAAAGATGACTTAAAGGAAAATATTTTTGGATTTTTGAAAATTAGGGGCCGGACCCGATAAAGGTTGCCTACGTATCTCACATCCAGTGAGAATTAGACTCACGTAGTTCGGGCAAGATTAGATGGATTTTGACCATTTTTTTTTGGTTTTTTGTTTTGGACACCTCATGCCGGATTAGTTCAAAGAGCTTTTTTTAATAGTAAAAACGGATTATTTGTATAAAACTAGGGGAATAATTTTTTTTCAATTCCGCTTAATTAACTTTCTAAAGCCGATAAAAAATGTACGCAAGCCTTCAAAATGATGCAGCAAGTAGCACATAAGTGAACATGATGGTCTCAAAACGGATAATTGTCTTATACATACCCGGCCCCTATACCGAGTTTCTCTAAGAAAAATGCAAGTGATGCGAATACGAACCTGCTAGGGATATCCGACATGTGGTTTGTTCTTCTAGGTTTAAATCCTAATGGAAAAGGTATCTTGACTGGCTTACTCGAGCGGACAAATCGAGAAGAGGAGGGTCAGCGTACCGGTAGCATTGCTTTCCGGCTTAGCTGGTGGTTCTCCCCGCCTAAACATGTGTGACTAAAATCCTTCACCGGGTGAAAAGTACCTCAGCTATCTCAAAGAAAACGATCTATGTCAAGCAAATTCCCAATTTAATTTCAAGAAGACTTAGAGAGGTGCGTGAGGAGACAGTTTATATATACAGTTCAACACTATCAAAACGGTAAAAAGCGGATAAGTATCAGATTAGAGATAAATAAATCACAATATATACAAAATTAATAAAGCAAAATAGAAGTCAACATGTACAAGCTTGAATTCTGGTTGTCCCCAGCAGAGTCTCCAGAGCTGCCACACCCCTTTTCTACCCTATAAGATATGTGTGTTGTGGATTATTGTGGGTCAAAGCGTTTTTCCAATTAAAGTGACAAGTTTTTTATAGGGATTATTTTATTTACAGAGTAGCCACTTG
>ML310317.1:0-26012 GCA_005239505.1 Nicotiana paniculata
TTCATGTACTTCTTCGGAATTGTTAGCACATGTTATATCTTTTATTCGTCATGTCTACTACCATATGCTTTATTTGAAGTTGTCGTTATATGTCATATTCTTGATTTGTCCAGTTTGCTCTTATATGCTTTATTTAAAGTTGCTATCACTTCTGTCATTATGTGATTTCTCTTATTGTGGAGTTACTTGATCACGCCCAACTATGCATTATAAAAAGGACTAATCAGTCGTTGCAAATATAATCCGGTTTACAAGTCCGGAGTCGAATCCCACAGAGAACTAAGTCTTAGCTACAGTTGTTCACTATCACCAAGAATACAAGCTTTAACCAATTCCTAACTTATAGATATTAAGATTCTTGTGTTTAACTAATTAACTAACAAATTAAAATATTAAATTAACACTAAAGATACTACAGGTTGGAGAAAAGATTAAGGAGATTTAGAGTTATGATTTCCCCAATTGTCGGAATCCTTCCCGCTATGTCTTCTATAATTTCGCCTAAGTATTCGCTACTGATCATGAGCGCTCTGCGTGTTGTAATTCTCTCCCGAGTCACTACCACAATTTCCTAGACATATTCTCCCGAATTACGCTATCTGACATTAAGTACGTCTCACTTAGATCGCACCTAAGGGTTCATTATCCCTAATCCCACCTTTAAACCCTTCGTTATTGATCCCTCATATACATCGGGAGTGATGTTGTTTAACAACTACCTAAGTATGCACTCTCTCCCGAGTAATACACACTAAATAGGCACAGTTGATTGAGAGCTCTTCAACCAACCACAATATAAACATAGTTGAACAAGTAGAGAAATTCAACGGCTCAATTTTATAAAAACATAACAAGAATTTATCCTACAAAAGGTTCCATCAAAACCTTAGATAACAAATTAGCTATTCATAATAGTATATAAAAATACAATACTAAAAGTCATAACCAATAATGAAAAATAGTAAGAGGAAGGAAAAACTCGTGGAAGAATTCCGCGCCTTGCTCCTAGTGTGTCTCTGCCTCCTTAGGTCGAATCTGTGTCAAAAGTATGTTCAGCCTCCTCAAAATACCGTTTTTCCATGTATATATACCAAGTAGGGTCGGTCCCAAACAATTATACTTTCTCCTACGCAAAAAAGGAAAATTCTTTGGCAGCTCGACCGCGGTCGCGGTCCCAACCGCGGTCTGGGCGCAGTATTTTCCCAGTGCACTGCCTCAGTCCGCGGTCTCGGTTTCGACCGCGTTTTTCACCTTGTTCCGTTTGGAACTTGGAAAAACATAAAACATTAAAGTTGTATACCTTTGAGTTAGCTTTCCAAAAATATGTTATATAGCCAAAATGTAGTTTTGAGGAAAGAGTTATGTTTGTTTTACTATATAGTGTGCAATATGCCTACTCGAGTCTTCGTTTGTTCTTAACTATCAAATTTGATCCCCGAATACGATCCTGGATTAATTCCTTGGGTTTTACTCAGACTTCAAATATCAAATAACTTTAATTCATTCCATAACATCTACATATCTCGGAATCACTCCTACAAGGCAATAAATATACAATTAGTGCAAAACACTAGCGATTAAAGCTCAAACTCAATTAAAGTGCAGTAAATTAGAGTGTAATAAGCGACTAAAATACATAATTATAGCCTATCATCATTAATATTAGATGAAATTTTTGTTATATGATATCCTTTGTTGCCGGATTATTCTCATGCATTAAGACGTAGTACTAATTTGTGTCATCTCTTTCATTGTTAGTCTATTCATACACTATAATCCGAAGTTTGACATTTCATAGGAATACTTTCACTATTGAGTTTATCCTTAAAAAATTAATTGAAATTGAGGTCATCGAAAGTCATTAATATATTTTTAATTGAATTTGTGTTTAAGGGGAATGTTGCTCCTTGTTAAGTTGTTTTCCCGTTTATTTTGTTGTTATTGAGATTCTATACCCATTATTTTGAGTCGTGGGCTATTCATTGTGGAAATATTGATATTGTTGGATCTTTAAAAATATTGTGGCCTATGGGCACTTATGATATGAGTTGATATGTCTTGTTGTTATGACATTAACACATGTGAATTGTTGTGTGGTTTGGTTGTCGTTATGCGGAGTATAAGGGTGCCATTTAACCGTTGATGTTATGTGGCCCACTTGGGTGCCATCTCATTGTTCTTGAATTTACGGAGTGATAAGGGTGGCTATTGTTTTATTGTCCAAGTGGAGCGATAAGGGTGGCTATTATACAGAGTGATACCGGTGGCAATGTCAGGGATGATGTGTTACGGCTTAGGGACATTGTGTTGGTGATTTTCATGTGATGGTGTGCTTTTCCTTGTGTATGTCATACACCTTACATGATTTGTTGTTTTGCTTCGATGATCTACTCGATGTCTTTGATATTACTTCTTGACTTGCGCTACAATAGTACATTTGCACAAGCATACATTGTAGCATGCCACTTATAATAGCTCTGGAGTATGAAACTTCACATTTATTAATCATGCATATGTATTCTTGTATTATCTGTTTTCATGTTTCTATTGATCCTGTTCCATGCCGCGTGGATTGCGACTGTGAGCTTGTGACCATACCAGACGGAGTGTTATTGTGAGCCAGTGACCATGCCGGGAAATTGTGATTATGAGCATGTGACTACACTGAATGGATTGTGAATGTGAGCCTATGATCATGTCATGCGGATTGAAATATTAGCACGTGATTTGTCTGTGCGGTTATGAATCGAGATGTGGGCACGAGGTGCCGTGAGTAAATGATGGTGGGTTGAGATCTGTGACTTGTGACTATGAGATGAAGTATCACAGAGTGATTTCTTTGTGAAACTTGTGTAGAACGACTTGGTTAATTGGTTGTACTTTGCATTTCATAGTTGGTTTCAATGATATTTCACGACGTTCTTATTGTTTTACTATCTATATCACATGTTGATTTTTTTCATTTACTGATTTCTGCTTTCCATTATTAGCTTTAGGCTTCTATACTGCACATGTTATTTTGTCTAGTGAGCGTCTTGACTTGTACCTCGTTAATACTCCACCGAAGTTAGTCTTGATACTTACTTGGTACCGACCGTGGTGTGCTCATACTACACTTATGCACATTTTTGTGCAGAGCTAGGTTTTGGAGATATCAGACTCGGGCAGAGTTAGCTTGTTGATCGCGAGGGTTCAAGGTAGAGCTGCTTGGTCGTTGCAGTCCCTTAGAGTCCTTTCCTTACATTGTATTATCAGGTTGTCATTTGAACAATATTGTATTTAGATCCTTGAAATCATTCCATGTTTACCTAGAGTTCGTGACTCTGTATCACCAAATATTGGGCGGTTGTTATTATTATTGCCACATAGGCTTATTCTGCTTTTGTTTCGGTATTTATTTTAAACTATATTTCAAATTATCATTGTTAAAAACTGGCTTAATCATTTTTAGTAATCGGCTTACCTAGTCTTAGAGACTAATTACCATCATGACACCTGTGGTGGGTTTTTGGGTTGTGATATTAGAGGTTGTGTGATGTAGCTGGATCGAGACAGTTGTGCATTAGTTGTTAGTTATTTATATGGTTAGCATTTTGTATAAATGCAGGTAAAAGGATAATGAGAATTAAGTTCTTTCATTTTCCAAACATCTTAGCTCAATTGTTCATTTCTCTCGATCTCTATTGAAGTAGACCTTAAGCTTTGTGGAGAATAGCATAAATTCACATGGTATCAGAGCTTCACGACTGTTAGTACAGTCCATATTGATCCTTAGATTCACACTTTACCTACTGAAGATGGTGACTGTCAACACTAAGCTAGAAAAATTAATCCACAATCATCCGTTGTTTCTGCATTCAACAGACACCTCAGGTACTGTTTTGATGTCTCGTCAATTGACTGGACCAAAGAATTACTCTATGTGGAGCCATGATCTGCGAATTGCAATCCTAGGTAGGAACAAACTAGAGTTCATAGATGGCACCTGTAAAAGGGAAAGTTTTGGTCCAAATTTGGTCTATTTGTGGGAGAGATGTAATGCGATCATCCTATCATAGATTATGAACTGCGTGTCAAAGAAATTGTACAGTAGGACAATATATTCCGCAAATACAACATCAGTATGGGAGGATTTGAAAGAGATATTTGACAAAATTTATTGTTCTAGAATCTTTCAAATTCACAAGGAGATTGATACCATTAATCAAGGAATCAATTTCTGCTGATTTCTCTAAGTTGCGTTTACTCTAGGATGAATTTGATACCTTAGCCCCAATTCCTGGTTGTGATTGTGCTAAGTCTCGTGAGTTTGTAACCTTTATGGAGAGACTGAAGCTTTTGAAATTTCTTATGGGACTTAATGAATCATGTGAGCAAGCAAGGATCTAGCTCTTAATGATGGTTTCAGTACCTTCAATCAACAAGGCATACTCAATATTGATGGAGAGGGAAAGCCAGAGGAACATACAAATGTAGTGCCATCAACTAATATGGGAGAGGCAACAACACTAATGACAGCTAGAGAAAATGGACCTGCACAAAGAGGAAAGAAAAATTATAATCTGTATTGTGACTATTTCAAACTCAAAGTACATACACGTGAGGGATGTTACAAGATAATAGGTTACCCTGCATATTCAAAATATAAAAGGAAGCCGAGAGTCACAGCTGCACACAATGCCACAATGGAGGAGTACAGGTAACAGCGCACAGGAGCAGGCAACACTGGTGGTAATGACAAGATCAACATGGCTGAGAACATCACGGGACCTTACTTCACACCTGAACAATACTCACAAATTCTGAAAATGCTCAGCAAGGACAATATTGTAGAAAGTTCAAGTGGTAATGGTGTAGCTAACATGGCAGGTAATGTTACTGCTTTCTTAGGAAACTCAGAGATAAGGAAGTGGATAATAGACACAGAGGAAATAGACCATATGGGTATCTGATTTAAGTATGTTGAACACTAAAATCATAAGCAATGACATTAACAAAAATAGAGTACAATTTCCAAATGGGCAAACCATAACGTTAACACACACTGGTTCATGTAGGTTGACGGATAAGGACGAAATAAAGAATGTTCTATACATACCAGAGTTTAGGTATATCTCTTATCAGTATCTAAGCTAACAAAGGAGTTACAATGCTCAATGTGCTTTTTTCCATATTTCTGCATATTCCTGGACCTCTATAGTGGAATGGTAAAGGGGATTGGTAAGGAAAGTAAAGGCCTCTACATGTTCCTTCATGACACTACAAAGACTAACACACTGAAAAAAGAGGATTAATAGGAATAAAAGAGAAGGTGGATGTTGAACTGTGGCACAAGAGATTTGGTCTTGCACCAGGAGGAGCAATGAAACAAATTCTTGCTTAAGGAAGGATGTATGTAGAGTGAATTAGATAATTGTATGATTTGTCCTCTATCTAGGCACACAAGACTACCTTTTCCAAATAATACCAGTAGAATTGCTAATATTTTTCACTTGCTACACAGTGATGTATGGTGACCTTACAATGTACAAACCTTTGACAAAAATAAATTCTTTTTGACAATTGTGGATGATCATTCAAGAACCCACTTGGTTATATTTTCTTAGACTTAAAAATTATGTGATTGTTATACTTAGAAAATTCTTTACTCTAGTGCTAATTCAGTTTGGGAAAACAGTTAAAATGATAAGATCAGACAATGGAGGAGAGTTTTTCAATGCAAAACTACTCACAATTCTTTCAGTCACTAAGTGTAATTCATCAAAGGACATATGTGTATACCCCTCAGCAAAATGATTGCTGATAGGAAACACGGACACATTTTGGAAATTGCGAGAGCAACTAGATTTCAAGGTGGTATCCTTTTGAAATTTTGGGGTCATTGTGTATTGACTACAGTAAACTTGATAAATAGAATGCCATTTGTAGTGCTAGGAGGCAAATCTCCATATGAGATTTTTCATAAGAGAATACTAAGCATTGATTATTTGTAAGTAATGGGTTGCCTATGTTTTGCTAAGAAAATGAATGTACAGGACAAATGTGATGCCAGAGCAGTTGCAGTAGTGATGATGGGCTATTCAGAAGTCAGCAAATGATACATTTTATATGACTACACTAACCAGATTTTCTTTGTAAACAGGGATGTCATTTTTAAGGAAAACATATTTACTTTCAAGCATAGAAAATCTTCACATCCTTCTTTGTTTACTTACACTACATCAGATTCTACTTGCTAGAAGAAGGAAATGAGAACCTTGGAAGCTGATCATTTAGATTTCTATGAAGAAATTCCTCCACAAGATGTTTCAGACAACCTTGATCAACCTGACCTAGGCTCACTGGAAGAGTCTCATAATAGCATATCAGACATCCCTGATGTTGACCACGCAGATCATGTTGAAGCGGATGTTATAGTATGTGAAGCCCCTACCTTAAGTTCTGCACCAGCACCTAATGCCTTGGATCCTACTGCTTCATCTAACTTGAGACACTCAGTTAGAACTAAAAAGCCTCTAGGATGGCTTTCTGATTATGTTACTACATCTGCAGACACCTCTTCCACTACATCTTATCCTATACAGCATTCAGTTGCATGCTCCAACCTCCGCCTGTGCCTTGTCTTCTGTTGTAGAACCAAAGAGCTACATGAGGCTTCTAAAAATCTAGATGGGTGGAGGCAATGAAAGCTGAGATCCAAGAACTTGAGGATAACCATACCTGGGAACTAGTATCCTTGTCGAAAGGTAAAGTTCCAATTGGATGCAAGTGGGTATTCAAGGTCAAATACAAATCTAATGGTGATATTGAGAGATTTAAAGCTAGATTAGTAGCCAAGGGGTACAACCAGCAAGAAGGGCTTGATTATAACGAATCATTTTCCCCGGTAGTCAAGATTATCACTATCAGATCTATAATTTCAATGGCTGCTATTGAGGGGTGGCACATTCATCACATGGATGTGTATAATGCCTTCTTGAAAGGTGACTTTTCAGATGAGGTATACATGCAGCTTCCTGTGGGATTCACAAGTTTGGGGGAGACTCGTATGGTTTGTAGGCTTGCCAAGTCCCTTTATGGGGTGAAGCAAACTAGTCGACGGTAGAATGTAAAACTCACTGAAGCTCTGGTGGTTCAAGGATTTATTTATTCAAAGTAGTCTGGGTCACTCCTTGTTTACCTTAAAACAAGATGTCAACATTGTCATTGTTTTGGTGTATGTTGATGACATGTTGATCACTGGTAATAATTTTCAGTTGATTGATAAAACAAAGCAGAAGTTGCACCAATCCTTCAAGATGAATAATACTTTATGAGACTGGAATTTAGCAGGTCGACTAAGGAAATTTTGATGACTCAAAGGAAGTACTGGCTTGACCTCATTGAAGAACCGGGGCTAGGTGGAGAAAAGCCAATGGGAACTCCACTTGAATATAATCACAAGCTCACAGTAAAGGAGCTTTATGATATCACATGTATGAAAGGAGATGAATTACTATAAGTAGGGAAAAAGTCCAGATTTGTCCCTCTACTTTAGTAAATTAGTCACGTTTATACCTAATTCTACTATCGGCCCAAAGCGTACCCACCGTTAAGATAGTAGACAAAAGTATCCCTAATCCTAACAGAAGTTTACTGTGACAATGAGACCCTTCACTTAATCTGCCAACTAGGCTAATATCAACCCAAATTTTAAAAAACTCATGCCCATTTCTTTTACCCAACTATACCACCTTATGGGTCCCACCTTACCCCACCACCACCACGAAGAAAGCATTTTTCAACTCCCATTTTTCATTTTCTTCAAAACCCAGAAATAAAATTTGGTCAAAAAGATGAAATCTTGGTGGTTAAGGTTTTAGCTAAATTCCAGTTATCTAAGCAAAAGATTTTATCTTGGGTTTATTAATGTTGTTCTTTCTGCTCTTAACATTATTTGGATTGACAATTCCGTTGGCTTTGAAAAATTGTTGTATCCACCATTTCAGATCGCCAGGAGGTGAATCTTCCGCTTAATTGCTTTACTATGTGTTGTTTGTATGAGTTCCAACACCAACTAGTATTAAAATTCATACAAGCTCCACGAATATTTCTCTATGAAAGGTTTTCGGTGGATCAGAAAAAGTGGACAAAAAATCTAGGACGAACTATTCCACAAGATTTGAAGATGGAATTCCTTTTCAATTTTCATTTTCTCATAACCTCTAAAAATTATAGAAGAATGAGCAGAATAAGTAATAGAAGATAAGAGAAAATAAGGGGTCAACGAAAATATTTGCCGGCCAAAACTCCGGTGAGTGCAACCTCCGACCAAAACTCGACAGGTTCTTTTCAGTACCCCATAGGAAGAAAAACACTCAAATGAGATGAAGAAAACATGGGAGTCGTCGGATAAAACTTTTTCTTGTCAGATCTAGACGATTTTGGCAGCACTGTCCGAAACTCCGGCCAAAACTTGGTGGAGCTTGGGGTGTGTCTGGTTCGTCAGCATCTGCTTTGCCAAAGAGATAGAGACTGAGAAAGAGAGGTGGGACCCATAGGTGGTTGGGTAATTGGGTCAAATAAATAGACATGAGTCTTTAAAATTTGGGTTTATATTAGCCTAGTTGGCAGATTAATTGAGGGGTCCCACTGCCATAGTGTACTTTTGCTAGGATTAGGGATAGTTTTGTCTACTATCTTAATGGTGGGTACACATTTGGACCGATAGTAGAATTAGGTATAAACGTGACTAATTTATTAAAGTAAAGGGATAAATATGACCTTTTTTCCAAGAAAAAGGGAAGTACCAAAAATTCATTGGGATGCTTCTGTACCTTATTCTAACAAGGTCAAACATAGCTTTTGGAGTGCAGACATTGAGCCAATTTATGCAGCAACCTAAGAGCAGTCATTGGGAGGCAGCCTTGAGAACTGTGAGATATGTAAAAAGGGAACCAGGCAGGGATGTGCTGATGAGCAGTGAAAGGAGAAACATATTGAGTGCATATTGTGATGTTGATTGGGCATCATGTCCTAACACTAGAAATTCAATCACATGCTTCATTGTCAAATATGGGAACTCACTTATCTCCTAGAAGTCTAAGAAACAAAATACAGTTTCAAGGAGTTCAACAGAAGCAGAATACAGAAGCATGGCTTGGACAGTTGCAGAATTGATTTGGTTGATAGGGATGTTTAAAGAACTAGGGGCAGAAGTAGAAGTGCCAGTGAAATTGTTCGGTGACAATAAAGCAGCCCTTCAAATTGCTGCAAATCTAGTGTTTCATGAAAGGATAAAGCATATAAATTAAACTATCATTTTATTAGGGGAAAAATATAGAAAAGGATCATGAAAATGGTGCATATGAGCTCTAAAGAACAGCATGCTTATATACTCACCAAGGCATTGTTGAGATCATAGCATGAGTACCTATTATCCAAGCTAGGAGTGCTGAACATATTTGGACCTACCAGCTTGAGGGGAGTGTTGGAATAGGGGTAACTTGAGCTGAAGTAGCTGGAGTAGTAGTCGTAGTTAGCAGTCAACTAGAGTTAGTTAAATAACTAGTTATTGGAAGGGTTAGCAGTAGAGTGTTGTAGTTGGATCATGGCAGTTGTGCATTAGCTGTTAGTTAGTTATAGGCGGTTAGCATTTTGTATAAATACAAATGTAAGGATAATGAGAATTAAGCTCTCATTTTCCAAACATCTTAGCTCAATTGTTCATTTCTCTCGCTCATTTCTCTCGATCTCTGTTGAAGCAGAGCTTAAGATCTATGGAGAATAGCATAAATTCACACCTCCCACTCTATAACAAGGGGATTGGCTAAAAATTGACACATATTAAAGCAGAGAGAAATACCACACAATTATAATATGTATTTTTCTGAAAACAAGAGACGTTTGTTATTGCATTAAGGCAGATGAATGTACAAACAGTTGGGCATGCACACTTGTTCAATGTAAGTACAAGCTTAAACCACAACAACAACAAAAAAAAACAAAAAAAAAGACTGATCCATATTATAAATGTGAAGGAGCCAATTCAGAAAGATGTAAAGGAGGAGATTTGAAGTTGGATAGCCAACAAGGAATATGAGTAAATGTTGTCATGTACTGAGGACAGTACCTTGGATAGGCAAAGAATTCTACACATTCAGCAATTGATCTTTGGAATGGAAGACCCGGAATGCAGTTATTCTTCACATCAAGCACTCCATTTCTTATCAAACTCAAACATATTGGCCCAACTCCTGTAAAATAGTTATGAGACAATGATAAATTAGCCAAATTTCCCAAGGCACAAATCACATTTGGCACTATCCCATACAACTTATTTCCAGCAAAATTCAATACTTCAACTTTCTCTAAACACCCTAACGAAAATGGAAGTGGACCGGTTAGTCTATTATTGCCAGCATCAAATACTATTGCTTGTTTCAAGAATCCCAATTCATATGGTAGACAACCACTTAACATGTTATTAAGCAGCAAAATTTCTGTCAAACTTGACAAGATTTTAGAAATACTACGTGGGATAGGACCGAAAAATCTGTTGTTTGCTAAAGTAAGATAAATAACATGGCTACTGACAATATTATCAGGGAATCTCTGCATGAAATTGTTGTTGTTAATAAATAGCGCGTCGAGCTGGTCTTTAGTGAACAATTGAGGTGGGACTGATCCAGTGAAAGAATTGAATCTTATGTCCAATAAAGATAGGCTATTCATGCCCAAAATAGCACTAGGAAATGGCCCAAAAAATTGGTTGTTACTAATATCAAGTTCATAAAGATAAGGAAGATTGGCTATTTTTGGAGACAAAGTCCCACTAAAATTGTTGGAATTAGCATGAAAAATGTTATATCTGAAAGTTGATCAAGAAAGCCAACAAGTGTAGGAGCAGTTAATTGAAATCCATTGAAATCAATAGAAGCAAGAGCAATTGCTGATTTATTATCTGGGGGACTTTCGCAGTAAAAACCAGTATAATTACATATATTTGGACCAACCCAAGATTTTGTGACACCTAAAGGATCAGAAGTGATGATATTATTGAATTTTTGGATAATGGGATATACTATAGCCAGTCTTTGATCTGTAAAAACCAATTGGTTTTGTCCCTTTGATTGTTGTGCTGATGTAACACTGAAGAACAATATTAGAAATTTGATACTATTCATCTTATCTCAAAACCAAGAACATCAAGTGAGAATGAAAACAGAGAACAAACAAGCAGAATTCACTATACATTGAAGGCAAATCATCAGTATTTTTATAGTTTTAGTTGAATACTTTTTTGTGGATTGGTAAAAGCAATTTTTTTAAAAGAGAAAGGTCTTGAAATGAAATTTAAATAGTAGGAAAGCGTTCAACTTGATTAACTAACCAATCCTAAGTGTTTTAAAAATTTGAGACCGTGCAAAAAGAAGCAATAATAGAGCTCACTATTTGGTTGTGGCCAGGGACCAGAATGCTTTACATTATTTAAAATTACAATAAAAGTTTCCTTTTTGACGTTTTTCGTTATCGGTTCGGCTGCAAGTAGCAATGTTTAGTAATTATATGAGCCTTTTCTTATGCTATAGTATACTCATAAATGTTTTGTAGACAACTCAAACACCTGGAATTCAATCAATATTTGTAGTGTAACTATCAGTTTTTGTTGCAATCCAGCTAACCAGGAGCTTTTGGGTGTTATAATTCAAGAAGTGGTCATTAATTCTGATATTTTAGGATTAAGCAATATTTTGTTAGCAGAAGATAACATGTTTTCATGAGCATCATTAACACACCATATGGTCCTCACATTCATTCTTGTTTACTTTGGAGTGGAATGGGTTTAATTGCAAAGAAGAAAACCAATTAAGGAGGTACAACAATATCTGCATAGTAAGTTTTACGTTGGTTGTCAACCTACTGTAATCCTCCTCTTTTATCCGGGCTTGTGACCAGCAATGTGAGCAAGCCCACACTGGCGGAGTTCAATTAAGAATGTACAAAATAAATCAAATCATTATTTTTCTTTTATCCAGCAAAACTTGGAATAAAATTAACAACGGAATTGAGGTATTGACTTAATAATCTATTTCAAGATATTTCTTGGTTTTTGACATTTTTTAAGGGTTAGCTCTTTTCTGGATTATTCAAAAGACTTTTGGAAATTAGGCTCGAACCAGAGCCCACTCCAACTTCTACTTAACAGGCTTGCTTGTTTGGAGCCTTTCAACCAAATCCCATACATGGATTATGGGCCTCGTGCTTCATTCAAAAACCCTTTTGACATTATGGCCTTTAATAAGGTCTATTTCTAAGGAGGAATTTTCAGAAATCACTATTGTTTAGTGGCTATTAACTTGAAGAATTTTCAGAAATGACTATTGTTTAGTGGCTATCAATTTCCCATAGCTACCATATTCATAATTACTTTCCGTAGCTACCTTTCAGTTGTTATGGTAATGTATTCGAGCTATTATATTCATGAATACAGTAGCAAAAATAAGCTAAAAAATAGGGCAGTCCAGCTGTCAGCCGTTGTATTCACATGTATTCATACCATGTATTCAAGAATACAACGTAATAATAGGTCACTCAAGTTGTTTAATAACGGAAAGCTGCTAATTTAACGACACTCATAATATAACTCACCTAAATCAAGTATAACACACAACATAATAAATCCAATTAATGAAAAGATTTATTAGACACTAAACACCAAAAAGCAGAGCATTCTTCTTCAATCCCTTTTTTTCTGATACATTTCGAGTTTTTTTTCCTGACATTGTTCGAGGTTCTGCTCGAAATTGATATTGGTATCTACAAAAATATTTGAAATTTGATTTTCTGTATATGAATACATCATGTATTTATGCCGGATACAGCCTGTAATAGTAATCTACTGCCTGCATATTTTATAATAAACCTAGTGCTTATATTCTAGTGTATCTAACAGTTGTGTTCAATGTAGTCAAGTTTATTTTGTATTAACACTATTTAATTTATTCCTAATACATGGTATTATTGCTTTATTGAGTATATTTCATTGGTTGTATTCATTGATTTTCTATTTGTACTGAGAGTATTTCACTGTATTTCATTGTATTGTTGTTTTAAATACAGATGGATATAATTAGGTTTAAAATACAGATGAATACAGTTAGATTGAATGCATAACTAATTGATGAATAACATCAAAATGATAGAACTAATAATGTATTTAAAAATATTGTTGTAAGAACTCAAATACATATAAATACATCTAAATACAACAGTCAAAAATCTCTGTACAAAATAAAAATCAGCGTATGCCTTATTGAATACACTAAATACAAGAAGAAAAAACCACTGTAGAAACTAAAAATCAATGTATGCGGACTCGAATACATATAAATACATCTACAATTAGGGTCATTGCACATTTTTGTTCTCCTTTCGGCTTCAATGGTTGCTGATGAACCTGCAAATACAGGTTCCTCTTGAGTAATTTACAAATCGAAAGATGGATCCTCGAAATTGAGTGCTTTAGTGGGTATTCTGCAGAAAATCTAATAATGGTGAATATTTAAAAAAAAACTGTTGAAGAGAAAAAGAAGAAGCTTTAACTGACCAAAAAACCCAAAACTTAGCGGTGATTGGTGAAAATCTTTGTTGATCATTTATGACTTGCAAAATTTTATAGTTCTTCACAGAAGAAAGAAATCATGAATCAGAAGGAAAAAAATTTGGTGTCAAGCCTCCACGTCCTGTGAAATTGGGAAAGAACAATTTTGAAAAGGATGTTAAGAAAACTTGCAGGAAATCATGGAAAAGCTCACGGTTTTCATGGCTGAAGAATAGTAAAGTTCACCGTCTATCGAAGGAAACCAGTTTTCTGGTTCATATAGGAAAGAATGAGAGAGAGATCGTGGAGAAAGAAATAAGATACTATGCATGATTTTGGGAGAGAATAAACTGAAAGAATGAGAGAAAAATATTAGATAACCTATTTAATGGCTTAACAATAGGAAGTGGCTATAAATACATATTTTGCTATAAAAACTAAAAGGTAACTATAGAAAATAATATTTATAAAGGGTTTTTATTTATATAAAATAGGGTGTAAAGCTTAGCTATATGAGGTAAAATTTCCTATAAACTTCTTATATATACCATATACATAATTACTTCCTATAGCTACTATTCAATTGTTACAGTAGTATTTTGTTGTATTCGCGTTGTTGTAGTCATGAATACAACATCAAAAAATACCTAAAAATCAGGGTAGTCCAGTTATACGCGCATGTATTCACATATATTCGCTCCATGTATTCATGAATACAACAACAAAAAATGCCTAAAATTAGAGTAGTCCAGTTGTATTCGCGTTGTTGTATTCATGAATACAACAGTAAAAAGTGACTAAAATCAGGGCAGTCTAGTTGTATGCGCATGTATTCACATGTATTCGCGCCATGTATTCATGAATACAATAACGACAATTACCTTTAAAATAGGTATATCCAGCTGTCTAACAGAGAAGGAAAACATAAATAACGTATTTCATGCCTCAATAGGTATATCCAGTTGTCTAAGAGAGAAGGAAAACATAAATAGTGTATTTCATGCCTAAATAGCTGGTCGCGCACATTAGGCAGTGGACTAGGCAGAATCCGCGGCTACGGACGAGCTTCCGGAAAAAAATAGCCCAAGGCTAATTGTGTAATTCTAAAGGCGACTAACCTTGACCTATGTGAAGCCTAATTCGCCAGAATAAGCATACACCGATTTCTAGAAGATTTTGGAGGCAAGAACACAAAAAGAGGAAGACGGAGAATTTCCCTACGAGTTTTCATCTTCTTCTTCTTAATTCCATTGTTGGTTATAACTTTTTATAGTGTAATATTGTCTATTAGTATGAGTATCTAAACCCGTCATCTAGGGTTGATGGAGCCAATTGTTGGATGAAGTCTTGACTATGTTTTGATATAATTGAGTCGTTTTTACGCTATAATTGTTCAACTATGTATTGTCTTGTGATTAATTGAAAGGGCCCTTAATTAATCGTGTTTACTTATCTGGTGTTGCTTGAGAAAGAACACTTGATTAGATTATTTTTTAACAACGCCACTTTTGGGTACGTTAAGAGATTAATTACTTGAATTTAAAAGCGGAGTTAGAGATAACGAAGCTTTTGTGATATTTATGAGTTGTATAAATTGTTAACTAGAGTATTTCGAGAGAATGCTTCTAGTAAATTATCGTAATTGATTGAGAGATAATTATGGTAACCAAGAACTCATCATCTTTATAGATTGTTACGGCGAGATTATAGCTAATGTGTCAGGGATTAATCCGATAATTGGGGAAATCAATAAACCTAGATCCTTTTACCATTGAATTCAACTTCATTCTTGCTTATTGATAGTTTTATTGTCATTTTTCCTTAGTTAAATAATTTCTATTCATTATCAATTAAAATCTTGCATCCGGAAATTTTCTGAGCTTATCATTAGGTTACTCAAAGTTGTAGTAAATAGGTTAGTTCCTTGTGGGATTCGACTCCGGACTCTTGAACCGGATTATATTTGCAGCGACCGCTTAGTCCTTTTTATAAGGCGTAGTTGGGCGTAATCAGTGATCTTTATACAAATAGCCGGTCGAATACACTAATTTTTTTTCTTTAATATACATAAATTATTGTTAAGAGGAATGATGACGTGGGTTGGTTAGTTAGATGTTATTATATGAGTTAGTAGTTAGTTAGTGGAAGTTAGTTGTGTATAAGTATATGTGTACAACTCATAACAGACATAGTGGAAATGATTTTCTCAGATATTTCTCCTTCTTCTCTGTTCCACTCTTCTCTTTCGATCTAGGAACTTCCATGGATTCATCTCAATGATTATATATGATTATACACATATTATACATGTGTAGACAATAAATTGAGTCGAGAAAATGTAATCAAGACCGAAAATATCGCAAAAATCGTAGTATTTGATTTCAAATATTTGAGCGTTACAATCTCTATGAATCCTCTGATTCTTCTTTTCAATATAAATTCAAGGGCCTTTGAACTTGATCTTGAATTTGAACTTGATTTATCCGTCGCAAAGAATTTTTGTTGCCACGAATTGTATCACGAACAAGTAGCCTTGATCTTGAACGCCTTGTATTTGATTTGACTTCGTTCTTGATCTTGAATACTTGAATTGTTCTTCGTTCTTGAGCTTGAACTTGATTGCTTGAAGCTTGAAACTTGTAGAGAAATTTGCGGCGTTTGATCCACGAGCTCTCTCTTGCTTCTTGTTATAACTTCTGGTNTGGCCCTTTCATTTGATTTGGCACGCCACTTCATTTGACATGTGCATCAAACTGGGCCTCCAGGAGGATGTCATCTTGGGCTTAATGAAGTGGGCTTTCACTTTAGCCCAATTAAATGGGCTAGCCCAATGGATTAAGACTTATTTATTTAACCATATATATTGGACTTATATAATTATTATATTAGCCCATAATATTTATTTTGCCTAAAATACATTTAATTGATATTTAATCCAAATTTCATTATGAATTTAAATCCAATAAAATTTTAATTGTTTACAAATGCCCCCTACTTCAAGACTTGTCAAAGTATAAATGTGTCGATCTCAAAAGACTAGGCTTGAAGTATTAGTTGAGCAATGAATTTGGAGTCCAGATCAAATAAAATTCTCCCGCAATTTATTCCTTGTCAATTCAAATTGGCATAGAAATAACACTAAGCTGCATAAGCATAGCAATTTTGAAACTTAAATCCAACGTATCAAGGATTTCATTAGAAAAGAATCCTAAGTACGTTGGCATTAGGCTGGAATTTGAATTAAAGTTTCCAAGGATTTGCCTTTCCTTAATTGGCAAATGATCCAACAGTCTTCTTCCGTAATCAAATTTTATAGGAAACCAATTCCAATAATGATCAAATTTTATGGGAAACAGTGAATTGTTAACAGAATCCACAAAACTCCTAGCTTAAGTCAGATTACTACCACCGCCTCAACAAGTGTAATTTTTATAGGAAACCAATTGTAGTAATGTACCACATCGAAAATTAATTATCAATTGTTGCCTTTAATCATCGATATAACTCTACATACTCTTCTCTCGTAAAAATCAATTTCAGTGTTTGCAAACCATTTTGAGTCTATTTTTGACAACTTGGGAGCATTAACGCGAAGGTATTTTTTTTTATTTTTTTCGTACTTTTCTTCTTTTGTCATTCTTTTTTTGTAGGTCAAACAAGAAGGATGTGTTCTTATTTAATGAGATGATCCATGCATGAAGAAGACAATTTTGGGGTGTAAGGGGATGAGTACTCATCCTTGCCCGACTATCAGGGAGATTACTCTCATGGCCCGACTACCGGGAAAATTACTCTCAATGTGGCCCAATTACCGGAGAGATTACTCTCAATGTGGCTCGACTACCGGAGAGATTACTCTCAAAATGACCCGACTATCGGAGAGATCACTCTCAATTTGGCCCGACTACCAGAGAGATTACTCTCAATGTGGCCCTACTACCGGAGAGATTACTCTCAAAATGACCCGACTACCGGAGAGATTACTCTCAATATGGCCCGACTACCGGAGAGATTATTTTTAATGTGGTCCGACTACCGGAGATATTACTCGCGATGCGGCCCAACCATCGGAGGCCATTTCATCCATTCAGACCTTGGTGTTCATTATAATATTCTTGATTTGGATTTTGATGACATTTTTTTTTCTCTAATGTTGCCGAATCTCTCGTTCTATAGGAGTAATAAGCGAAAAAGGGGATTCTTTAGGCTACTCCGCGGAAGAGTCAACGCGAAAGAATGGTTTTTTTTTGCAGCCCGAAGAGATGGCGAATTTCAGAGACTATATCTCACCTTCCTCCAAACTCAGATATCTCATAATCGATACCGAAGATGGCATAGAACAAACTAAGTTTTTGGTTCACACCCCACAAGTTGGCCGGTATGTAGCCTTATGGTCTTCTTTGAGGAACTACCTTTATATAGAAAACTTGACCTTGGAGCACAAGTCAACTTCTAATCCATTTTCCAACATGTGGTCTCTCCAAGCGCCAATCCATCGCCACGTGAACATTTCTAGCACCTTTCCGAACTTAGGACTTCGCATAATTCAAGGCGAAGTACGTTGGGGAAACATAACAACAATCGAGGGTGAGTATCGTCATATTCCAGGATATTGGGAATGGGCTGAAGACGTACTTGGTGGAAGCCAACAAACCCTGAGTACAACAAAGATTTATGATGCATTTTATGCCTCACTTTTCACTTATGATTGAAACTCGAACATTTTACAAGCATTTTGTGAGGCTTGGTGCCCCAAGATGAACAAGCTTCTTACATCAGCTGGAGAACTATCTATCTCTATTTGGGACTTACATGTCCTTGGAGGTCTGCCCATTGTGGGTTCTCCGTATGAAGAAGTGGTACCTGAGACAAGAGAACTTATTGGTTTGGACGAAAAACAGATAAGATTTATCCCTCGATCTTGCGAGTATTTATTTGCTGCCTTTCATCATCTTAAGGAAGGTACGGGTGCTAACCAAAAGGTCTCCGTCAGTAAGTGGACAAATTTTTGGTATAAAAAAACTTTAATATATAAACCTGCACCACTGCGAAAGGAAAAGAAATATGCACGCCTAAAGTTGACACATAATCCTATCTGAGTTATTCCCGAGACAACGAGGGGGTCGAGTGATCAAGAAGTTATATTCTCCAAGCTTAGGGTGAGGGCTGACAAGAAAGATGAGACTTACGTAGCAGCATTCTTATCAATTTGGCTATGTGCCTTTGTGTTTCCCAAGGCGAAAAAGTTCATTCGTCCCAAGACTTTTAAGATGGCAAGCACGATGGCAGGCGGGCGAAAGATTAGCCTTGCGGTCCCAATTTTGGCGAGTATTTATCATGGTTTGAATAAGATTTCGTGTTCTTCTCAACTTGATCAGGTCAAAGTTTGTTTTCCCATTCATTATGTTTACGGTTGGCTTGCACATTACCTCAAAACCCATTATCCACTTGCTAAGGGTCCGTCTGTCCCTTTGATGGTGGCATACTCAGGAGAGGGAGCTGCGAGGTACTTTAACGAGAAGGATAAGAGAAAACGCATCCACACTAGGGAGGATATAGTTTGGACACCAACAATGTTAACCAATTCTCGTCCTTATTATTATGTGGATAACGATGCCCCTCAAGAGTTGGAGTCAAATTACTTCATGAGCTTACGTTTTAATTACCTCCCTTTGAGGTATGGTAACTCATTCATCATCGAGCCATATAGCCCGCATCAGTTTGGTCGTCAATTTGGGTTTTACCAGAACGTACCCGATTTTTTGAAGAATGATATCCGTAACGCATCTCTAGATGAAGGACTCAGATTTTGGAGGATTTGCACACTGTATCAGTTGATGTCACGTGTAGTTTTTCCCCCAACAGGGGATCCTGTGGAGACGCCTTTCTCCACCAATTATATGTCTTGGTGGGAGAAAGCGCATGGGAAGTTTCTCGAGAATAATTTACAAGCTTTGGTAGACAATGTTGGGCTAAAGTCTACTACTTCTTTAGGAGGTAAAGATCAAGGTGTTGGAAGGACGCTCCCAAAAGTTAAAGAGCCACGTACTCCAAACCCAAAAGTAGCTACGCAACATAAGAAAAGGAAGATTAAATCCTCAAAGGCGGCTTTGAAAGAGGTGGTGCGCACTTCAACGGATTTGGAGAAGCACCCTTCAGTTGTTCCATTTAGCACGCAAGTTCCTCAAGATGCAAGCCAGAGTACCAATGAAGATCAAAACTGGAAAAGGAAACGGCCTAACCCAATAGAGATCGTAGAGGTTCCAAGTGTTGATAGTCCCTCAAGAACGCCTACAGCTTGTAACAAGGAGGTAAAAAATACAATCACCTTGCCCTTATTTTTTAATTTATTTATTTATTTGCTTATTATTTTTTCTATTTTTTAACCAAACGAATGGCTCTACTAAAAAATATTAACTTACTTTGCCTTACCCTTATGCAATTAAATGCCATTGGGCATCCGGTGGTAATCCCACATGATAAGTCGCAAGTGAGTAACGAATATATTGGAGGGCCTACATCTAAAGTGAAGTCATCTTCAAAGGCATCATATCTTCCTCATGACAGATCCCTAAACCAACCAACTCTGAACGAGATAATTCGCGTCCCACCGATGGCAAATATAGCAGTATCTATTTTCGAAGGAAAGAACATTGTCTTTAATCGCAAAAAGGATTTCGTCTTGGGACTTTGGGAGGATATTTGCAACAGAATCTCCTAAACTCATACAGAACTGCTTTCATCTTATAGGGAGAAAATCGCTGAGATTTTCGAGGATATGAAGAAGACGAATATTTTGGATCTTTCTCCATTAGAGAGTTTACTGGATTCTCTTTTTGAGCTTGCCGCGTCATATGACCAAGAGCAATCTAATATGGCTGATAAGACCAGTGAAGATGAGAAACTAGAGCTTATTTATAAAGCTAAAGAGCACCTCGAGTCGTACAAACTTGAAGCAAGTGAGAAAGTCAAGAAAGTTTCCTCTAGTGACAAGAAACTGAAGAGAGTCATGAAGAAGTTGCAGACATTACAACAAGAGAGGGAGAACCTCGAAGGTGTTATAAAAGCGACTCAAAAGGAGGTTGAAGAGATTCAGACAAAAGCTTTAGTTGCCAAGATTGAGGTCTCTTTATATGACAACGTAAATTTGCTGATTGATGAAGATTCGACCAATTTGGAGGAGATGAAGAAGAACCTGGAGACTAGTTGTCAAGAATTGATCAACTACAAGTTTTATTTAGATTAGGCTATTAGTATTATCTCCCCTTTTATATTCATGTTAGATTGATCTAGTGGATATTTATTTCATATTAAATAAGATGTCTTCTCTTTTGCTTTACATTGCCCGACATTTATCTTGGTCGCATAATTTTCAGATTTTCGTACTCATAACGAAAGATTCATATTTCATCGTAGGATAGTCCAAATAACGGACCGTTTGATTTCTAGAAAATTAGACTTCATTGTCTAAAACATATCCACAACTTAGAATCAAACACCTTCAGAATCACCAAAACTTTTGTATCTTGTCGTAGGAACGTCGAAATCACGAACAGTTTGATCTATTGAAAACTTAACTTCCAAATATATAAAATATCCAAAATTCAAAACTTAATAAATTAAGGATAGTTTCAGATAATATTTTGAAGTTAATACTAAATCCTGCCACAGTAACGGTTTCAGAGTTGCACGACTTCACCAAAACTTTTGTATCTTGCCGTAGGAACGTCGAAATCACTAACCGTTTGATCTATTGAAAACTTAACTTTCAGATACATAACATATCCAAAATGCAAAATTTAATGCGTGAAGGATAGTTTCAGATAATATTTTGAAGTCTAAATCCTGCCACGGTGACGGTTTCAGATTTGCATGACTTCACCAAAACTTTTGTATCTTGGTGTGGGAGCCTTGAAATTGTAAGACCTTTCTAATTGTCAAAAATTGAGATTCAAGAGCTTCGTTCTCACCAAATATCTTGGGTCCAAGTCTCTCTCTGAATTTTTAAATGTCATGAAGGTAGACCATAATAACTTGAAGGTTTGGCAAACGTGAAGGCATAACGGATTCCCAAACTTCAATGCAAATGCTTGGAATCCCCTTTAAAAGATATTAATAATTTCATTTCAGACACCAATTTAGCATAGCGGCTTGCCTCCTTTAAATCAAATGGGATCTAAAGTTTAACAGAAGCATGGCGTCCCAGCTCGATTTTCAAATACTGATTGAATGAATTACATTTCATCGTACTTCATTCGGACAACGATTGGGGGATTATGTATCTTTTGAATTTATGCGACTGCACTCAGAATGAAACTCTAAGCTGCCTACGTACCTCGGTGAAGAGGATCAAGTCATACCGTAGTTCAGAATGGGTAGAATTTTTTTATTTTTTATTTTTTATTTTTTGTGTCCTAACTTTTGCCTAGGACGCCTCTTTCGAGGTTTCAACCTAGCGGACTTTTTTTTTATGTCCTAACTTTTTCCTAGACTGCCTCTTTCGAGGTTTTCAACCTAGCGGACCACTTTTTTTGTTGGGGGGTGTGCCGTACACAGTTTAGACACATGCGGGTAGGAGTAACATGTAGTTTATGCTCATGCATTAAGGAGCGTTGCAACTTCAAGGATAATACTTCTTCAAAAACTTGCCATTGATAGGGTTGATTCTCATGTCATCTGCATCAACCAGCTTGTAAGCCCCACTTGAATAAGGTTCTTGCACGACATTTGGCCCATCCCATTTTGAAGTGAACTTCCCTACATGTTTATGAGAAGTGATAATGGGTCTTCTTATGGCTAGGAATTGATCTCCTACTTGAAAGGATCTCGGGCGAACTCTTTTATTGAAGGCACGAGGCAATCGAGCTTGATAGCATTCAAGACTCTGTTGGGCCTCCAACCTCTTCTCATCAAGAGCCTCTAACTCTGCTAATCGAAGTTGAGCANTCAAGTGGCAAGACGGCTTCGACTCCATAAACGAGTGAATACGGAGTTGCTTGTGTTGGCGTGCGGTGAGTCATCCTATATGCCCATAGAGCTTCTTCCATACGGCCATTCCAATCTCGTTTGGATTTGGAGATGACTTTCTTCAACAGGTTGCATAAAGTTTTGTTGAATGCCTCAGCTAGGCCATTGGCGGCAGCATTGTACATTGAAGAGTTACATTGCTTAAAGCCAAAGAGATCACAAATCTTGTTCATCAACCTATTGTCGAATGGCTTTCCATTATCCGTTATTATGTAACGAGGAATGCCAAATCAATAGATTATGTTTACTCGGATGAAACTTGTAACATTTCCTTCTTTACCTCCTTAAGAGCAACAGCTTCAGCCCATTTTGAGAAGTAGTCAGTTGCAGCCAAGATGTATACGTGCCCACCAGAAGACTTCGGCAGTGGTCCCACGACATCCAATCCCCAAGCATCAAACGGCCAGGATGTAACAGTCGGGTGCAACACTTCAGGAGGTTGATGAATAAAATTCGCATGGAATTGACAAGCCTTGCATCTTCAAGCGTAGTCCAAGCAGTCTTTTACCATTGTTGGCCAATAATATCCCATCCGTTTTATATGGAAGTGGAGCTTTGGTCCAGACTGGTGCGACCCACATACCGCAGAATGTGCCTCTTGCAAAGCTTAGAGTGCTTCTTCTTCCCCTAAGCATCGCAAGAGTACTCCCTCGAATGACCTTCTGTATANGCATTAGCCTTCTTATTTTCTTTCCTTGGCACATGCTGAATAGTCACATCATCGAGCCACCCCATTAACTTTTTTGCGTAATCATCATATGGGCGTAGTTCAGGCTTCTTAACCTCGTAACTACCCAAAATTTGATTGACCACTAACTGGGAGTCACCAAAGACTTGCAACTGCAATTTCTTCATATCAATGGCGATTTCAAGCCCAAGTATTAATGCTTGGTACTCAGCAACATTGTTGGAACAAATTTGTGTCAAGGTGAAGGAGTAAGGCAAGATTTCACCTTGGGAAGTGACAAATACTACGCCAGCACCAGCTCCCCCGCGATGTGCAGCACCATCAAAGTACATCTTCCATGGAGGTTGAACTTCAACGACCATTGCGTCCTCATCAGGTAGTTCGTCAGTTAGCTCCCAGTCATCAGGTATCGGATGATCTGCCAAGAATTCTGCCAATGCTTGTCCTTTTATAGCCTTTTGAGGGATGTACAAGATCTTGAATTGTTGAAATTGGAGATACCATCTCGCTAGTCTATCACTAAGAATAGGTTTTGACATCACGAACTTGATGGGATTTGCTTTGGAAATAAGACGGACAACATGAGCTTGAAAGTAGTGCTTCAACTTTTGAATTGAGAAGACTAGCGCCAAACACAACTTTTCAATTGGCGAATAATTCAGCTCATTTGGTGTCATCATCCTGCTCAAGTAGTAAAGGGAGTTTTCTTTCCCCTCACTATTTTCTTGGGCCAACAATGCTCCAACAGACCTTTCTTGCTCCGCAATGTATAGTATCAATGGCTTTCCAGGTATAGGAGCTGCTAAAACCGGAGGCTTCATCAAGTAGGCTTTGATATTTTCGAAAGCGTTGCTAGAAGCTTGGTTGGCCCACTTGAAAGGAACACCTTTCTTCATGAGGCGACTAAATGGTTGGCACATTCCATCTAGGTTCGAGATGAATCTCCTAAGGTATGCTAGCTTTCCTTGCAGACTTTTCAATTCATGAATATCCCGAGGCTCAGGCATTTTCAAAATAGCATCCACTTTGGCTTGATCAATTTCGATCCCTCGATGTCGGACAATGAAACCAAGGAACTTTCCAGAAGTAACTCCAAAGGCACATTTCAATGGGTTCATCCTAAGTTGGTACCTCCGGAGCAACTCAAACACCATTCTCAAGTCTTTCAAGTGGTCGCCCTTCTTTCTTGATTTTACCACCAAGTCGTCAACATAGCATTCGACATTCTTGTGGTGAAGATGGTCAAAATATTCTGCATAGCCCTTTGGTGCGTAGCACCAGCGTTCTTCAAGCCAAAAGGCATCATCTTGTAGCAATAAATACCCTTGGGGGTGCGGAATGCAGTAAACTCTTCATCTTTTGGTGCCATGCGGATTTGGTTATAGCCCGATGAACCGTCCATGAAGTACATTGCTTCGTAACCAGTAGTAGCATTGATCATCAGCTCTGGAATAGGAAGCGGGAATTCGTCTATGCGACACGCATTGTTGAGATCCCTGAAGTCAACACATACTCGAATCTGACCATTCATCTTCCTTACAGGAACAATAGTTGAAACCCATGTTGGGTATTTAACCTCCCGAACAAATCCCGCTTCAATGAGTTTGTTAACGTCGGTTTCAATCAGGGTAACCAAGTCCGGCTTAAAGTGCCTTTGAGCTTGCTTAACAGGACGAGCGCCATTCTTGACCGCAAGGTGATGGACTGCCACTTTAGGGTCCAAGACAGACATTTCTTTGTAACTCCAAGCAAATACATCCCTAAACTCCTTGAGTAACTCAATATAAGTTCTTTCTTTATCAACTTCTACTAAAGCACTTAGGTAGGTGGGTCTTGGTTCTTCATTGGTGCCAAGGTTAACTTCTTTTAAAGCATCAACAGTTGTTTTCACCCCTTTTTCAAGTTCCAGGGGAGCATCTTTCTCATCTTCATTTTCTTGAGGGTCCCCATTGTTGAAGGATATGTGATAACACGATGAAACATCGTCCAATTTCTCATCATCCTCCATTAGAGATAAAACGCCATGCTCTCTTTGTGCAGTAACATGATACGAAGAACCAATACTTTCTTCGTCTTCATCACGTTCTTTAGTGTATACCACAGTGTATGGCTTCACCTTCAGTACTTCATCACATGAAACCATGACTTCTATTTGCTGCCTCATTCTAGAAGGAACCAAACTTTGGAAATCTTTAGAGACCCTCTGAATTTTGGGCAAAGCGGGCGCTCTTGTGTTTTGATAATTTTTTTGGAACTTATTCACCTTCTTTAATGGACCCAATCTCTCAAATACGGAAGTCCTCACAGTTGATTTTCCAAGTCTATAAAAAACAGAAGGCCTGTTAGAAGTGGCAGATTCGTTTTCTACAGTGATATGATTGCTACTCGCCCTTCTGATGGAGATGCGCACTGGTGATGGTTGATTGTATCCCAAACCTTCGTGTGGTTGCCTCGTTGCAGCTTCCGATGGGAGCTTCCCTAACTTTGTCAGCTCATTGAGATTGTATCCAGCTTTCGCAAATAGCTTATAAGCATTAGGATCAATGCCTTCATCTGTTCGCTTTGTAGGGAGTGTGATCACGCTCAACTATGTCTTATAAAAATACTAAACAGGCGCTGCAAATATAATTTGGGGTATTACACCCAAAGTCCATCCCACAGAGAATTGAACGTATCAATTGAATCTATAAAATACTAAACTGTTACTTAATCGCT
>ML310321.1:0-14727 GCA_005239505.1 Nicotiana paniculata
GATGGTGTTATTGGGGGGTGGCGTCGGTGGTGTAGGTAACGCTGCCGGTAATCCTCTCGCAAAATTCTTGCAAAGCTTGGCTCACACACTCTGCAATCATTTTTTTACACGATCCTGTTCCATAGTTTGATCATTATCACCATTGTTGTTATTGGATCTTTCTGGGGATTGTTCCCTCGAACCACGTGGGGTTCCTGAAGGCGATGGAACTGGGGTTCCACTCNGTTATATAGAAGAATCTTATAATGTACGACTCTTGCTATGGTTAATCATTAATGACTAATTATGACATTAATGAGGCATTACAAAGGATAACGGTAATTGAGGTTCGGTTATATAATGTTCGAGTAATCAATTGTGGGTCCTTGAATCTGCCCGTAGCTTTGTCTAGATTCATCCTAACCGTGCCTCTCTCCCTTTTTGATCAAGTTGAGTTTCCCGTGGCTGATAAGTTCGTGGGTTTACTGAACCGTGCCTCTTTGTACAATACCTCTTCAAAGAATCACATCCAGCTGTCACATTTTCCTGTGTCCACTGGACTGGCTGAGTTGTCAAAAGCTGGCTTACGTGTGAAACTCTTTTTTACCAATACAACCATCTGGGTAAGTTTGTGAATATTATAGAGATCAACACAAGGAGGGACTTAATCGAGGCGTTGGTGCGTTTCTGGGATCCTAATAACAACGTATTTTGTTTTAATGGTTTCAAAATGACTCCCACTTTGGAGGAGTAGCTGGATACAAAAAGTTAGGCGATGAGCTTCGGAAGAAGAGACCCTTGGCCCCAAGGGTTTTCACTGGAACTAAGTTCCTTGAGCAGATGATAATCAGCCAAAATAAAATAGCAAGTGTGGAACGAGGGCACGTTCGATTTGACTTCTTATACGACAGGTATGGGTGTCTAGGTGGATTTTCAAAGCACGGGAAAGAGCTTGATAATAAAATTGGATACAAAGCTTGGAAAAGACATGGGCGGAGAGCATTCCTAGTGGGATTTCTAGGGACGATGGTTTTCCTTAGGCATGACAAAAATATTGATATTCGATTATCTGGCATAGTTACCTCTTTATTGGGTGAAAAGGATGTCACTATCATTCCTATGGTATTGTCATATATTTACCGTACCCTAACCAAATGTCAGGAAGGGAAAGATTTCTTTGAGGGCTGTAACATCACACTCCAGATATGGTTTTTAGAGCACTTTCTTCTTCATCCCGTACGGGTAAAGTTTAGCGTCCATTGGCGAAATAATGAGCGTGAAGATAGGTCTAAAATTTTGACCGAAGATAGTAGCTTCCCAAAGGGCGTCGATGCATGGATGGGGTATCTTCAAAAGTTGACTGCTACTGGAATCAAATGGAAATACCACTCGTTCTCACCAAAAGAGGTGATATGCAGGTTTTACCACCATTCATTTTTGATTTTGATGGGTCTTCGGAGTTTTCAGCCGTATGTGCCTCTGAGAGACCTACGCCAATTAGTTTGAAAACAATTCGTGCCCACAGTCGAGCACATGCAAAGATTCATGTGGGAGGCAAAATCGGAGGATCCTGTTCGTGAGGCTTATGCTAAGCAGGTTTGGGACGAAATTAAGGTGCTTGAATTTCACGCCATGTGTAACGACCCGGTAGGTCGTTTTGAGAGTTAGTGCCTCCATCCCCTAATAACTGCTTTCCCCATGTTTAATTTCTATTTTTGGGACTTGTTGGAAACATTAAGTGGTGAAATTCGGAGAGTTTTCGGACACATAGTCCTTATATGTGAGTTTAAGCTTTGGAAATTGGACCGTAGTTGGAATTGTGGGAAGACGGGTCTGGAATGGGATTTCGTCGACTCAGTTAGATCTGTTGGGTGATTTTGGAGTTAGGAGCGTGTCCGGAATGTGCTTTCGAGGTCTGTAGTAGATGTAGGCTTGAAATGGCGAAGGTTAGAATTTCGGCAATTTCGGTCGATAGGTGGAATTTTGATATCGGGCTCGGAATGAAATTCCGAGAGTGGCTTAGGTCCGTTGTATCATTTGTGACATGTGTGAAAAATTTGAGGTCATTCGGACTAGTTTTGATGTGTTTCGGCATCGGTTGTAGATTTTGGAAATTTCATAAGTTCTTAGGCTTGAATCCATGTATAATTGGTGAATTTGGTGTTATGTGATGTGTTTTGAAGGCACGACTAAGTTTGGGTAAGGTATTAGGACTTGTTGGTAAGTTTGGTTGAGGTCCCGGGGCACCTCGAGGATGTTTCAGATGCTCAACGGGTGAATTTAGAACTTGGAAGAACAGTTGAACCATTGCTTGTTCTGGTGTCTCGCACCTGTGATGGACCTTCCGCTGATGCGGACACGCAGGTGCGGACGAGGGGCTCGCAGGTACGGACTTGGCCAAGTCACCCAGTCCTCGTAGGTGCGGTTGGTTTTCTGCAGGTGTGGATCCGCAGATGCGGCTATTGACCACAGGTGCGGCCCCAGGCCTTTTAGTGGGTTTTCGCACCTGCGACGGAATTTTCGTAGGTGCGGGACCACAGGTGCAGTCCAAGAGGAACAAGTGCAGAAATTGCTGGGCAGTTATGTCAGATTCGAGGGCTTGAATTTCATAACTTCTAAAATCATTTGGAGCTCGGGTATAGGCGATTTGGAGTGAGTTTTGAGGATAAGCTTCATAGGTAATGATTCCTAACCCTATTCCCTTGGTATATCATTAAACTATGGCCATTTATTCCATGTAATTAAGGGATTTAGGTGAAAAATCATGTAAATGGGAAGAAGTTAACCTAATTAGAAAATTCGAGAATTTAATAGGATTTTGTCGTCGGTTTTCGATGATTCTTGTTCGTGTGAGTTCGTGAGGGAATGGGTGTTCTAAATTTGTAACTTTCACTCGATTTCGAGACGTGGGCCGGGGGGAATTTTTGGGTGATTTTCCTAAATTCTTGTATTAGCCTCTAACTTATTAGCTATTTTGATTCCTTAAAGTGATACTTATATTATGCAATCGAATTGAATAGATTTGGGCCATTAGGAGTCGGATACTCATGGCAAGAGCGTGGTTTCGAGTTGAGTAGCGCAGTTGAGGTAAGTGGCTTGCCTAACTCTGTGTTGGGGACTTCCCCTAGGATGTTTTAATATTGTTTATGTTGATTGGGCACCGTGTGCGTGAGGTGACGAGTATGCACACGGGCCATTGTTGTAAAAACTCCATTTTTTCCCTCCATGACTTAAATCATTTCACTCCTAATTCACTGAATCCTGTATCGACTATGTAGTTTAGATTAGGAAATATCATGCCTACCTGTTTTACTTGAATTTTTTTCTAGTTATTTCTATATGTACCATGCTTAGGTAGTTTTTTTCCATATTTTGCCTGTGATTTTTCCTGAACTGTTTTAAATAAAAATTGTATCTTGTATTTGTATTGCATTGCATATTTAAATTGGGACTACAGACAAGATTCCAGGAGCTTCCCCTCTGTACTGCATTGCATATTTAAATTGGGACTACAGACGAGATCTGCACATATTTTTCGTGTGCAGATCCAGGTACCAACGCTCAATTTCGTGGCTAGGGGTCCGGGCAGCAGCTTTTAGGAGACCGAAAGGTAATTATGCCGCGTCCGCAGAGTCCTTCGAGTCACCTTCCACTCTAGACTTAGATAAATTTTCATGTAAATTTCCTTACGTTGTATAAAGCTATTTTGAGGCAGAGCTTGTGACTAAAGTGATATATCGGGTTGTGGGAAAGTTGAATTTTTTATGCGCCAAGTGGCGATGTTTCATTGTAGACTCACTTATTTCGTCTTTATTTTTATTGCTTTTATTCAATATGCGTTTCTGCAATTAGGCTTACCTAGTCGTAGAGACTAGGTGCCGTCACGATGCATTCAGAGGGGAAATCGGGTCGTGACAAGTTGGTATCAGAGCGTCTAGGTTCATAGGAGTCACAAGTCACAAGCCTGTTAATTAGAGTCTCGCGGATCGGTGCGGAGACGTTCATATCTTCGGGAGGCTATGTAACTGTTAGGAACAATTATATTTCTTTGATTTCCTTTTTCGTACGAGTTATTGACATCAAAAATTCTAAAATTCTATTCTATTCTTTCCCACAGATGGCGAGGACCCGTACTGGGAGGACCGACGACCACGCACCTGAGCCTCCTGCCAAAGCCGCCAGAGGCCGGGGCCGGGGTAGAGGACCACCGTGCGGTGCAGCCCGAGCACCGACGAGAGCAGCGTCATAGGAGCCTATGGTTGCCCCAGCTGGAGACCTGGCACAGGAGGTCCCTATTGCTGCTCCAGCCTTGCAGGAGACCTTCGCTCAGTTCATGAGCATGTTCAGTACTCTAGCACAGGCTGGACTATTTCCGATAGCTCCCGCTACATCTCAGGCCGGGGGAGGGGCACAGTCTCTCGCAGCCCACACTCCTGATCAGAGAGGCCAGGTTGATTAGGCCCCGGAGTATATTCCTATGCCCCCAGCGGCTCAAGTTCAACATGATGCTAGGGCAGCGGCTTCTGAGGCTGAGTAGCTCAGACTTGAGAGGTACAAGAAGTACCACCCACCTACTTTCAGCGGACTAGCTATAGATGACTGTATTGGTTAAAAAAAGAGTTTCACACGTATGATAATTCTTGATGACTCAGTCGGTTACGTGGACCAAGGAAAACATGACAGCTGGACATGATTATATAAAGACGTGCGAAGCAAAGAGACACGACTCAATAAACCTACGGAGTAATCAACTACGAGAAACTCAACCTGATTGAGACAAGGAAGAGACGCGGTCAGAATGAATTCAGACAAAGCTACAGGCAGATTTAGAGACCCTCAATTAATGACTCACGCGTTACACAACCTTCATGCAACAATTACGGTCATTCTATATAACGTCCCATTAATGTAATAATTATTCATTAATGAGCGATCATTGTAAGAGGTAGACGTGGTATTAAGAAATTCCCTATATAAGGGAATAAAATATAACTTGTAAGGGCATCTGAACTAGGAATACAATACATTTTACTTTTCTGTGCATCATATTATTGTCTATTTACTTACTCTTTTTTATTTATTATTATTTCCTGGATTATCAGAAACCTGTGTTCATCCTAAAAATAGCTTTGGTCAAAGGATCTAATTCTTTGGTTAAACAATGAGGCTCTGCGATTTCTTGAGGAGTGTCATCGTATTCTCCCCACTATGGGCATTTTGGAGACCAGTGGGGTTTCTTTCACCGCTTACCAGTTGAGGGGAGTGGCATATCAGTGGTGGCGGGACAATGAGCTGAGTAGTCCGAACGAGGCAACCTCACTCACTTGGACTCAGTTTTCAGAGATATTTTTGCGAGAGTATGTACCTCAAAGCTCAGGGATGCTTGGCGTGCGGAGTTTGAGCAGTTGCGCCAGGGTACTATGATTGTGTCGGAGTATGCAGTTCGTTTCAGTGAGTTAGCTCGACATGAACCAGCCTTGGTTGCCACAGTCAGAGAGTGGGTTCGCCGCTTCATCGAGGGACTCCATCCTAGTATTCGGACCAGTATGGACAGAGAGTTGGAGATGGATATCACTTACCTGCAGGCAGTGAGTATTGCCAGGAGAGTAGAGGGCATGTTTGCCTGGGATAGAGAGGAGAGGGAGGCCAAGAGGTCTCAAGAGACTGGCCATTTTTAAGGAGCTCGTGCACCACCATCACGTCAAGGTAGGGGCTTTGTGGGTCGGCCTGTTCATTCAGCCCTTCCAGCAGCCAGCGGTATTCTAGCTACTCCTAGACCTCAGGAGTTTTATTATGCACCGCCAATATCCAGCATGCCTCTAGTTTGAGGTGCCATTTCCGGCCAGCCCAGCAAGCCAGCTCCTATTCAGTCTTAGTCGCAGCGTCCTCCGAGGGGTTATTTTGAGTGTGGTGACACTCATCACTTGATTAGAGATTTCCCCAGGGCAAGGGGGGGTGCACCTCCATAGTCTTATCAGTCTCCACGTGCTCCGCCAGGTCCTCCGACTATTCTTCCAGCCCCAGCTGCCACTCCACCTCCTCAGCTAGCTCGAGGTGGGGGTCGGGGAGGTAGAGGTCACCCTAAAGGGGGAGGTCAGGCCAGATACTATGCCCTTTCAGCCCGTTCCTAGTCTGTTGCTTCAGACTCGGTCATCACAGGTATTGTCCTTGTTTGCCATAGGGATGCATCAATATTATTTGATCTAGGCTATACGTATTCATATGTGTCCTCTTATTTTTCTCCACATTTGGGGATATCTCGGGATACTTTGAGTTCCCCTATCTATGTATCTACTCCTGTGGGAGAATCTCTAGTTGTGGACCACGTATATCGGTTGTGTTTGATTTATCTTAGTGGTTTTGAGACCAGGGCTGGTTTATTATTACTCAGCATGGTAGATTTCGATGTTATCTTGGGAATGGACTAGTTGTCGCCCCATTGTGCTATTCTTGATTTTCACGCTAAGACCGTGACGCTGGCTATGCCAGGCTTGCCGAGATTAGAGTGTAGAGGTACCTTAGAGTATACTCCCCGCAGGGTCATTTCATTTCTTAAGGCTCAGCGGATGGTTGAGAAGGAGTGTAATGCGTACTTGGCCTATGTGAGAGATGTCAGTGTTGATACTCCTCCAGTCGAGTCAGTTCCAGTAGTGAGGGACTTTCCTGATGTATTCCCAGCTGATCTTCCGGGTATGCCGCCCGACAGAGATATTGATTTCGGCATTGATTTTTTGCCGGGCACTCAGCCCATTTCTATCCCTCCTTACCGTATGGCTCCTCCCGAGTTGAAGGAGCTGTTACATGAGTTGCTTGATAATGGTTTCATCAGTTCCAGTGTATCACCTTGGGGCGCTCCGGTATTATTTGAGAAGAAAAATGAAGGTTCTATGCGCATGTATATTGATTATCGGCAGTTGAACAAGGTCACTGTGAAGAACAGGTATCCTTTGCCTCGCATTGATGAGTTATTCGACCAGCTACAGGGTTCCAGGGTATTATCCAAGATTGACTTGCGTTCTGGCTATCATCAGTTGAAGATTCGGGAGCCGAATATCCCGAAGACCTTTCAGGACCAGATATGGCCACTATGAGTTTCTTGTTATGTCATTCGGGCTGACCAATGCCCCAACAGCTTTTGTGCATTTGATGCACAATGTGTTCTAGCCTTATCTTGATTCCTTCATCATTGTGTTTATTGACGACATCCTGGTGTATTCCCGATCACGGGAAGATCATGAGCAGCATTTGAAGACTGTGCTTCAGACTTTGAGGGAGAAGAGATTGTATGCAAAATTCTCTAAATGTGAGTTTTGGTTTGACTCAGTGGCATTCTTGGGCCACATAGTATCTTGGGATGGGATCAAGGTAGATCCGAAGAAGGTGGCGGCGGTGCAGAGTTGGCCTAGACCGTCATCAGCTATGGAGATCCGTAGTTTCTTTGGTTTGTCTGGGTACTATCGCCGTTTTGTGGAGGGTTTTTCATCCATTGCAGCACCGATGACCATGTTGACTCAAAAGGTGCTCCGTTCAGGTGGACTGAGGAGTGTGAGGGGAGCTTTCAGAAGCTCAAGACAGCCCTGACTTCAGCTCCAGTGTTGGTATTGCCTACGGGTTCAGGGTCCTATACCATCTATTGTGATGCTTCGAGGATTGGCCTCGGAGCGGTGTTGATGCAGGAGGTAGGTTGATTGCCTATGCGTCCAGACAGTTGAAGGTGCATGAGAAGAACTATCCAGTTCATGATCTCGAGTTGGCAGCGATTGTTCACGCCCTGAATATATGGCGTCATTATTTATACGGTGTTCCCTGTGAGATTTTCACCGATCACCGGAGTTTGCAACACATATTCAAGCAGAATGACCTCAATTTGCGCCAGCAAAGATGGTTGGAGTTGCTAAAGGACTATGACATCACTATATTAGACCACCCAGGGAAGGTCAATGTGGTGGCCGACGTCTTGAGTTGCCGGGCGGAGAGTTTGGCATATCTTTCGGCAGTTGAGAGGCCCTTAGCCTTAGATATTCAGTCCTTAGCCAGTCAGTTTGTGAGGTTGAATCTTTCAGAGCCTTTCCGGGTTTTAGCTTGTGTGGTGGCTCGGTCTTCTCTTTATGACCGCATTCGAGAGCTCCAGTATGATGATCCCCACCTTCTGGTTCTTCAGGACATGGTTCGGCAAGGTGACGCCAGGGATGTGAATATAGGAGATGACGGTGTGATGAGGATACAGGGTCGGATCTGTGTGCCCAATGTGGATGGGATTCGGGAGTTGATTCTTGAGGAGGCCCATAGCTCGTGGTATTCCATTCACCTGGGTACCACGAAGATGTACCAGGATCTGAGACAACACTATTGGTGGAGAAGGATGAAAAAGGATATAGTGGAGTTTGTGGCCAAGTGTCTCAACTGTCAGCAAGTCAAGTATGAGCATCAGAGACCGGGAGGGTTACTTCAGCAGATTGAGCTTCCAGAGTGGAAGTGGGAGCGGATCACCATGGACTTCGTGGTTGGACTTCCTCGGACTTTGAAAAAGTTCGATGCTATTTGGGTGATTGTGGATCGGCTGACTAAGTCAGCCCATTTCATTCCTGTGTTGACTACATACTCCTCTGAGAGGTTGGCGGAGATTTATATTAGGGAGATTGTTTGCAAGGTGATTCAGGAGAGACTTCGTGCAGCTCAGTCTAGGCAGAAGAGTTATGCGTACCGGAAGGTTCGTGATTTGGCATTTATGGCTGGTGATTTGCTTCGGGTATCACCTATGAAGGGCGTCATGAGGTTCGGGAAGAAGGGTAAGCTGAGTCCGAGATTTATTGGCCCTTTTGAGGTGTTGCGACGTGTTGGGGAGGTTGCTTATGAGCTAAGCCTGCCTCCCAATCTAGCAGGAGCTCATCCGATATTCCACGTCTCCATGCTCCGAAAGTATCACGGTGACCCGACTCATGTTTTGGATTTCAGTTCATTCCAGTTGGACAAGGATTTAACATATGTTGAGGAGCCAGTAGCTATATTGGATAGACAGGTCAGAAAGCTCTGGTCAAAGAATATTGTGTCAGTAAAGGTCGGTGGAAGGGTCAGCCAGTCGAGGAGGCAACTTGGGAGACCGAGCAGGATATGCACAGTCAGTACCCTCATCTTTTCACAGCTTCAGGTATGTCTCTATACTCGTTCGAGGATGAATGATTTTCTAAAGAGGGGGAGAATGTAACGAATCGGTAGGTCATTTTCAGAGTTAGCACCCAGATCCCCTAATAATTGCTTTCCCCATGTCTATTTCTGTTTTTGGGACTTGTTGGAAACATTGAGTGGTGAAATTCGGAGAGTTTTTGGACACATAGTCCTTATATGTGAGTTTAAGCTTTAGAAATCGGACCGTAGTTGGAACTATGGGAAGACGGGTTCGGAATGGGATTCCTTCAACTCCGTTAGCTCCGTTGGGTGATTTCGGAGTTAGGAGCGTGTCCAGAATGTGCTTTCGAGGTCTGTAGTAGATTTAGGCTTGAAATGGCGAAGGTTAGAATTTCGACGATTTCGGCCGATAGGTGAAATTTTGATATCGGGATCGTAACGGAATTCTGAGAGTGGCTGTAGGTCCATTGTATCATTTGTGACCTGTGTGTAAAATTTGAGGTCATTCGGACTAGTTTTGATGTGTTTCGGCATCAGTTGTAGATTTTGGAAATTTCATAAGTTCTTAGGCTTGAATCCATGTATAATTGGTGAATTTGGTGCTATGTGATGTGTTTTGGTGGCTCGACTAAGTTTGGGTAAGGTATTAGGACAGGTTGGTAAGTTTGGTTGAGGTCCTGGGGGACTTGGGGATGTTTCGGATGCTCAACGGGTGAATTTAGAACTTGGAAGAACAACTGAACCATTGCTGGTTCTGGTGTCTCGCACCTGCGATGGACCTTCCACAAATGCGGATACGCAGGTGCGGACGAGGGGCTCGCAGGTGCGGACTTGGCCAAGTCACCCAGTCCTCGCAGGTGCGGTTGGTTTTCCGCAGGTGCAGCCAATTGGTCGCAAGTGCGGCCCCACGCCTTTTAGTGGGTTTTCGCACCTGCGATGGAATTTCCACAGGTGTAGTCAAAGCGGCGCAGGTGCGGAAATTGCTAGGCAGTTATATCAGATTCGAGGGCTTGAATTTCATAACTTCTAAAATCATTTGGAGCTCGGGTGTAGGCGATTTGGAGTGAGTTTTGAGGATAAACTTCATAGGTAACGATTCCTAGCCCTATTCCCTTGGTATATCATTAATCTATGGCCATTTCTTCCATGAAATTAAGGGATTTAGGTGATAAATCATGCAAATGGGAAGAAGTTTCCCTAATTAGAAAATCCGAGAATTTAATAGGATTTTGTCATCGTTTTTCCATGATTCTTGTTCTGTGAGTTCGTGAGTGAATGTGTGTTCTAAATTTGTAACTTTCACTCGATTCCGAGACGTGGGCCTGGGGGGCATTTTGGGCGATTTTCCTAAATTCGTGTATTAGCCTCGAACTTATTAGCTATTTTGATTCCTTAAAGTCATATTTACATTATGCAATCGAATTGTATGATTTGGGCCATTCGGAGTCGGATACTCGTGGCAAGAGCGTGGTTTCGAGTTGAGTAGCGCAGTCGAGGTAAGTGGCTTGCCTAACTCTATGTTGGGGACTTCCCCTAGGCTGTTTTAATACTGTTTGTGTTGATTGGGTTCCGTGTACGTGAGGTGACGAGTACGCACACGGGCCATTGTTGCAAAAACTCCATTTTTTTCCTCCATGACTTAAATCATTTAACTCCTAATTCACTGAATCCTGTATCGACTACGTAGTTTAGATTAGGAAATAGCATGCCTACTTGGTTTACTTGAATTTTTTTCTAGTTATTACTATATGTACCATGCTTAGGTAGTTTTATCCATATTTTGCTTGTGATTTTTCCTGAACTGTTTTAAATAAAAATTGTATCTTGTATTTGTACTGCATTGCATATTTAAATTGGGACTACAGACGAGATTCCGGGAGTTTTCCCCCTGTACTGCATTGCATATTTAAATTGGGACTACGGACGAGATTCCGGGAGCTTTCCCCCAGTACTGCATTGCATACTTGTTTCTGTGATATATGTTGTGCTGAGCTGAGGGCTCCCTGTTATTATTTCCTTTTTTTGCTCATTGTTTTCTACTGATTTGCCTCAGCTTGTTATATCTCTCTGTTCACATTATTTTTATACTGTTTTACTATAAAAATTCAGTAGATCCTTAACCTGACCTCGTCACTACTCGACTGGGGTTAGACTTGGCACTTACTGGGTACCAATTTTTGGTGTACTCATGCCCTTTCCTGCACATGTTTTTTGTGTGCAGATCCAGGTACCAGCGCCCAGTTTCGTGGCTAGGGGTCCGAGCAGCAGCTTTTAGGAGACTGAAAGGTAATTCTGCCGCGTCCGCGGAGTCCTTCGAGTCATCTTCCACTCCAGACTTAGATAGATTTTCATGTAAATTTCCTTACATTGTATAGAGATATTTTGAGGCAGAGCTTGTGACTAAAGTGATATTCTGGGTTTTGGGAAAGTTGTATTTTGTATACGCCAAGTGGCGATGTTTCATTGTAGACTCACTTATTTCGCCTTTATTTTTATTGCTTTTATTCAATATGCGCTTCCGCAATTAGGCTTACCTAGTCGTAGAGACTAGGTGCCGTCACGATGCCTTCGGAGGGGAAATCGGGTCGTGACACCATGGTGGAAGATCAAGATCGAGAAGAGTATCCTGCATATTTTGAGTGGTTCTATGACCAAGATGCTTTTGGATCTAGTTATGGGAAAATTCTGAAGAGCATGACAGAATGGGAGACTGAAATCAAAACAAGAGTGGGGCAGGCCAAGGAGGAAATAACAATAGACTATGAATCCATCATCTGCGAACTACGTAGGGGTATAAGTATCTTCAACGTGAATAGGGATTTGAAGTATACTGAGTTTAAAGAGGAGAAAACCAGATTAATACATGAGGTTCAAGAGCTTCGAGCACAACTTCGACAAGCGAGAACAGAAGCCGCTACTCAGCAACAAACGGCCATTCCAAAGCACGAAGAAATTCATTACAACTTTATCATCCATGATTTAAGGGCTCGGGCTAGGGCTGCTGAATCAAATAAGAACCAGCTAGAGAATAGGCTAGCAAGAGTCCAGGACCAGCTGAATCTAGCATTACAATGCGAGGCGCATATATCAAACATAGCCAACAACCATGAGCGCCAGATCCAGTTTTTAAGTCAAAGCTAGGAGCATGTTTGAAGGAAGGTCTATGAGGTGGCTACTTATACCGCTCGAGGGTGTGTGACTTGTCAGGGTTTGACCCGAGAGCAATTTGCTACAGTAGCGCCCAACTTCGCACGCCACATTGCCACAGACTTAAAGCACATATACCATGATATGGGAGGTCAGCTGCAGGAATAAGCACCTTGACTACAATGATGCCGGTGGATTCTCCTGCAGAGATCAAAGTCTTCTTTTAGTTGGTAGTCCACTTTGATTGTTCATTTATAGTCATCGAATTTGTAAGAGTCTTTCGGTGTTTGAGTCTTGCTGTTTGCCTTTTATTTAATTTATTTTTTAAAAAAGAATATGTTAGAGTCGAGTCCGATCTTGTTTAAATATTCTTCTTTTAGGTTGTATCTTTATGTAATTTTCCTTTTTTCTTGTATCAAAAAGAAGAAAAAAACATTTCAATGAAAAAGATTTTGTTTTAGAAAAATTCGAAAATGAACCAAAAAGATGCTATTTTTTGTACACTAAAAAAAGGGAAAACTTTGTTTTGTAAATTAAAAAAAAGGCCATGTCCTTGTACGTAATGATCTGATTAATGCGGCGACATGATACGTAGGAAAACCCCAAAAGGTTAGATCGAAATATTTTTTTTACGACTCTAAAACATGGCGAGATGTAAAAAAAAGCGAAAAAAAGAGAGGAATAAATAAGAGCCTCAATAAGCAGCAACCTTATAAATCAGAATGAAACATGAAGCCTTCCAAAAGCATGTTATAGATGGTGATAATTTTAGGAGCATAGCATATTTACGTGTGATTTGTATCTGTAAAATGCTTAACCCTAACACATTTGTTGTCTCTTATCAAGTAAGCTTAAGGTGGTTGGTTTGTGGTGAAACTGGCAACAAATCATTAGTTCACCAAATCTAAGGGAAAGGTAGCGATCGCTAACAATGATGAAATCGAGTTGGCCAGTGACGACCCCCAGGGTCACCCAGTCGAGCAAGAGTCAGAGGAAGTAAGAAGATTGAAATAGCATCTGTCTCATGTGTATCAGGCTTGGGTCTCCGGTCAACCTCCGCCTCAGGGTCCCTCAGAGGAAACTTCCACCATACCCTAGGCTACTCAACAACTGTTCGCTGCAACGAGCGATCACACTCTACCACCAAGGTATGTGCCAAACTACAGCTTCCACGCCGGCCCTGGTACCTCTAATGTGTAGCCTCCTACCGCACCAGTTAGGAACACACCTCTTGTCGTGTCTGGTGCGCCTATGTATACAATTTTGCCACCACCTCCTGTGATGAGGCCAAACATCGAGTCACTATCTCATGCTTATGATGGACAATACTACTCTCCAGATATAGATTTTAAGGTTTCGGCTCCACACAATCAGACCCCACAGTATGAACTACCTGCAGAAAATGAAAAGGCTGTAAAGACAGTAGAGCCAAATGAGATGGTCAGGAAAACGAAAAGCCTTGAGCAGAACATACAAGGACTGGGTGATCACAAAAGTGTCTCATTCAGTGATCTGTGTATGTTTCCTCACATGCATTTACCCCTAGGGTTCAAGACACCAAAATTTGAGAAATATGATGGACACGACGACCTTATCGCCCACTTAAAAAGGTACTACAACCAGTTGAGGGGTTGAGGAGGAAAACCACCCATGGATGGTTCATTGACCAAGATATTTCTCACTGGCATGTTTGGGACGACATGGCCCAGACCTTTGTCAAACAATTTCAGTACAACATTGATATTACGCCAGATCGTAATTCCCTGTCCAATATGAAGAAAAAGCCGACTGAAAGCTTCAAGGAGTATGCCGTTAGGTGGAGAGAGAAATCATCTAGAGTTAAACCACCCATGGATGACCATGAGTTAATTGCTTTCTTCCTTCAGGCTCAGGATCCAGATTAATTTTAAAATATGATGTCAGCAATGGGCAGACCTTTTGCCGAGGCAATCAAGATAGGACAAATGGTCGAGAATGACCTCAATATTGGCCGAATTATAAGTCAAGAGGATCTCACATTAGCCACCCAGGAAATCCAGAATAGGTCGGACAGTCGTGTTAACCAAAATAAGAAAGATGAGGAGGCCATGATGGCATCACAGGCAAAAAGAGGCCAAAAGGGAGCATCTCAACCCCCGGATCCACGATACTCAGTTGCTCCATAGTATGCAGCTCAGTCTTATGCCAAACCATCCAATCGCCAACATATGGAGGCCCCAATTTTAACATACCTTCATCTGCGACATCAAAACTCTCAATCACTCTACGACGCTTGTCCAAAACAAGAGTATGAAAGGGAACATAAGCAGAGGGACAATTTCACGCCAACCGTAGAATCCTACACAAGTTTGTTTGAAAGGTTAAGACGTTGTGGCATGATTGAGCCGCTTCAAGGGTATGTTCCTGATCCATTTGGATCACGCTCAACTATGTCTTGTAGAAGACTAAGCGGGCGTTGCAAATATAATCCTGGGG
>ML310322.1:0-38462 GCA_005239505.1 Nicotiana paniculata
ATGCTGAGGAGGGTAGTATGCTTGTTGTTGATTCTGATGGTTATAACCTTGTGGCCTCTGATGCGGTGCTGCATTACCTTTTTGTCCCCTGAAACCCATATTTCCACTATTCTGTTGTTGGTGGGGTGGTCTATATGGTTGAACTTGCTGACCCCAGTTCTGCCCCTCTTGTCTCTGGCTTCCATAATTCGACATATAATTCATATTTTCTGGATAAGGAGGGTGATGACATTCTGCATTCCAGTGATTACCAAGTGGTTGACTAATGCAAGATGTGCATAAGCCCCCATTGGTCGTGTCTACAATGTGTACCTGCTGCTTTTGTCCTGATTCCTCCACCTTCTTAGTAAGTATACTCATCTGTGTTATCAAGGTGGCTACGTTCTCTGCAATAGTATTAGATGGATCTAATGGCACTGAGTGAACTACAGGGGTAATAGGTGAATTCCTGGTTGTCCATCCTGAATTATGTGCCATTTTATCAAGTAGGATCTGACTTTCTCTCCACGTTTTGCTCAAGAATGCTCCACCAGCCGAAGCATCAATGTTTTCTTTAACAGTATCAGCCAAACCCATATAAAAATGCTGCCCCAACATCTGCTCTGGAATACCATGATGTGGACAGATAAGCAGCATCCCCTTCAATCGTTCCCATGTCTCTTGCAAGGTTTCAACTGGTTTCTGTCTGAAGCTCAAGATTTCATCGATTTGTTGGGCAGTCTTGTTAGGTGGATGAAACTTATTCACGAACTGCTTAACTAAATCCTCCTATGTGGTGATGGAATTGATGGGGAGAGAGTTTAGCCAAGTCTGGGAAGCGCCAGTCAATGAGAATGGAAACAACAACAGTTTTATTGCCTCCTGAGTGACGTTTGGCTGCCTCTGTGTTTTGCAAATTGACAGGAAGTTTTTCAAATGCTGCTGGGGGTCTTCGATGTATGACCTTGAGAATAGCCCCTTGTTCTGCAATAAGTGCAGCATATTAATTGTTATCTGGAAGGACTCGGCCTGTATCTGAGGGACTAGTATCGCAGTGGCCAAATTCTCAACTATGGGTTGTGCCCAGTCATATAAAGGAGCCTCTGCCCCTATTTGAGCGACTGGGTCTACCACATCATCCCCATTATTGTTCCTGTTGTTTGGATCTTCCATGTCGGGTTCAATTTGTTCAATTGGTGGTTGATGTTTGCTTTTCCGGTTGGTCCGGTTTAGGGCCTTGAAAACTTTCTCGGGGTCTGATAAGGCTTCGACTACTTCACCAGTTCTCGATGAGTTTCTAGGAATGCACCTGCAACACGTTAGCAAACGTTAAAATTTCAATGTATAAATGAAAATTTTGAAGAAAATTGACTATATTTCAAAATTTTGTATTTCTTCCAACTTCAATTGATAACACCGTTAATTCCCCGGCAACGGCGCCAAAATATGATCACGCTCAACTATGTCTTATAAAAGACTAAACGGGCGTTGCAAATATAATCCGGGGTATTATGCCCAGAGTCGATCCCACAGGGAATTGACGTATCAAGCAAGCTGTTAAAATACTACTCAGCTGTCACCTGATGTTATTTAAATTACTAATACTAAAGATTAACTACGCTAAGGTATAAACAATTGTAATAAAAATCTAAGGTTATGGTTTCCCCCGCCGGTGAACTTCATTCTCGGATACTTCTTATAGTTTGATTAGTTGTCTATATCAATCATGAACACTCTATCTACCATAAATCTCTCTCAAGTAATTATGATAATTTACTAGACGCACTCTCTCAAGTTACGCTAGCTAGATTGCATTACAGTTCACTTAGATTGCACCCGAAGTATCGTTATCTCTAATCCAACCTCTAAACCCTCGGTTATGACTTTCGTCTATACTCTGGGAGTGGTGTTGTTCAAACAATTACCTAAATATGCACTCTCTCTCAAGTAGATACATAATAAATAGGCACAGCTAATTGAGGGCCCTTCAATCAACTACAACAAGAACGTAGTTGAACAAATAGAGTTTAATCAACCAATCAAAGCTATATTAATATCACAATAAGTTCATCCCCCAACGGGTTCCACCAAAACCCTAGATTAAAGAAATTAGCTACTCATGCTCATAATAATCAACTCTAAAATAACTTGCATAATTAAACTACAAAGTAATGAATAAAAGCTGTAAAAATTAATGTTTTGCTTCTCTGAGTAGTATTCCTCAGGCGTCTCTTGTCTCTAATGGAATCTCTCTCTTCAAGTTATGTTTTTGGGTCTATTTATATGTTTGGGATAAACCCTAAACACGTAGGAGACTTCTATTCCAACCGGGAAACACTTAAAACTATTTAAACTCGGAATTGACCGGACCTCGGGACCCAGGCGTTTGGGCTCAAACGCCCCCTTAAAGCCAGGGCAGACCTGGCTTTAGGGATCTAACACCCCACTAATGCCAGGCTGACCCTGTCTTTAGGGGCCAAACGCCCCCACTATTTTCCGGGTTGGCCTGGCTTTAAGGACAAAACGCCCGGGTATAGCCCGAGTCACTCTTTTTCGACTCTTGAGCGTATTTTCGACGTTCATGCATCCATTTAGCTCGGTTTCCATCTCCAATGCACCTACACATGAATTAGACTCCATTATGCACATAAAAGTGTATCTCTATCATTAGCGCACATAAATTGTAAGGCATATAACTTGTTAAACCATGAATTCTAGCCACGCATCAGTACTACCTTGGTTAGCATATCTGCAGGATTTTCATTTGTATGGATCTTCTTGACCTGCATAGATCCATCCTGTATTCTTTATCGAATCCAGTGATATCTCACATCGATATGCTTCGTCCTTGCATGATACATGGTATTTTTGCTCAATTCTGTTGCACTTTGGCTGTCACAATAGACTATATATTCTTTCTGGTGCAATCCAAGTTCTTGAAGAAATCGTTTCAGCCATACCATCTGCTTGCCAGCTTCAGTAGAAGCAATATACTCAGCTTCAGTTGTAGAGAGTGCGACACATTTCTGCAACTTTGACTGCCATGATATAACTCCCCCTGAAAATGTGAACAAGTATCCAGTAGTAGATTTACGATTATCAATATCACCTGCCATATCAGCATCTGTGTAGCCCTTCAAGATTGGATCAGATACTCCAAAACACAAGCAATCTCCTACAGTACCTCTTAGGTACCTGAGTATCCACTTAACTGCTTCCCAATGTTCTTTTCCGGGGTTTTCAAGGAACCTGCTAACAACACTAACTGCATGAGCAATATCAGGTCTGGTGCATACCATTGCATACATCAAGCTTCCGACTACTGAAGAATAAGGAACTCTGGCCATGTTCCCTTTCTCTTCCATTTTTGTAGGACACATCTTCTTGCTCAACTTCATATGAACAGCAAGAGGTGTGCTGCCTGGCTTAGCACTTTTCATATTTTTAAGCGTTCCAATACACGTTCAATGTACTTCTCTTGAGATAGCCACAACTTTCTGGTTGTTCACTCTCGAACTATCTTCATCCCCAGAATTTGTTGTGATGGGCCCAAGTCCTTCATATCAAATGACTTGGACAAATCTCTCTTCAACTTTGCAATCAGCTCCTTGTCTTGTCCTACAATCAACATGTCATCCACATACAACAACAATATAATAAAGTTGTTATCAAAAAATCTTTTGAAGTATACACATGGATCAGAATATGTCTTTATGTATGTTTGAATTTTCATGAATGAGTCAAACTTCATGTACCACTGCCTTGGTGCCTGCTTCAACCCATAAAGACTCTTATTCAATTTGCACACCATGTGTTTCTTTCCATCTACTTCAAATCCTTCTGGCTTCTCCATAGAAATCTCCTCTTCCAAATCTCCATGAAGAAATACAGTTTTCACATCCAACTGCTCCACTTCAAGATCTAGGCTAGCTGCTAAGCTCAAGATTGTACGAATAGAAGTCATTTTGACAACAGGTGAGAAAATTTCATCAAAATCAATACCTTTCTTCTGTTCGAAGCCTTTTAACCACCAATCGAGCTTTTTATCTGACTAGCTTTCCATTTCCATCTTTCTTGAGTTTAAAGACCCACTTACATTTGAGTGGTCTTTTACCCTTTGGAAGTTCAACCAGCTTGTACGTGCCATTTTTTTGTAGAGATTCCATCTCTTCTTGCATAGATTTCATCCACTGGTTCTTTTCTGGATGGGACAACACCTCCTTAAGACTTTCTGACTCCCTCTCATCACTGATAAGGACATACTCTGTGGAAGGGTACCTGCATGACTCTACCCTTGGCCTCTCTGATCTCCTCAGAGGTTGAGGTTGTTCTTCTTCCTGAGTGGGATACTCCTCTTGGTCGACATCATCATCAAGTTGCTCCCCCTGCTCAGTAACCTCACCAGGTTGATCCCTCTGCTCGACAATCTTGTCTGTCGTACTTTTTGCACTTGTGGGATAGCTAGAAGAATAAGGAATGGTAAAAAGGTTAGGGATTGTACCATTCTTTGTCTAGTCTGAATAATCATCTACAACTCCAACTTCACTTTCTCGGAAGATTACATCTCTGCTTCTGATGACCTCCTTCTTTACAGGATCCCACAATATGTACTCGAACTCTTCATCTTCGTATCCGATGAATATGCAAGGAAGATATTTATCATCCAGATTTTTTCTCGCTCCTTTGGTACATGTGCAAAAGCTCTGCAACCGAACACTTTTAGATGTGAGTAGGACACCTCCTTGTTGGTCCAAACTCTCTCTGGGATGTCAAACTCCAATGGAACTGATGGACTCCTATTGATCAGGTAACAGGCTATCTGAACTACTTCACCCCAGAATGACTTAGGCAGTTTAGCCATTCTGAGCATGCTTCTCACCTTCTCAACAATGGTGCGGTTCATCCTCTCGGCGACACCATTGTGCTGTGGGGTTCCAGGAACTGTCTTTTCATGTTTGATCCCATGACTTGAACAGTACTCTTCAAATTCCCCTGAAGTGTACTCACCTCCATTGTCACTTCGGAGACGCTTTAGCTTTCGACTCGTCTCCCTTTCCACCAGATCATGAAACTTCTGGAAAACTTGAAACACCTGATCTTTGGTTTTCAAAATATAAACCCACAATTTTCGTGAAGCCTCATCAATAAAAGTAACAAAATATTTGTTACCACCCATTGATTCAATTTCCATTGGACCACAAACATCAGAATATACTAAATCAAGTATATTCAATTTTCTTTCGGACGATGTCTGAAATGAGATTCTATGTTACTTACCAAATAAACAGTAGTCACAAGGTTTTACCGTTGTACCTTTAGCATAAGAAATGAGTGATTTTCTAGAAAGAATTTGCAATCCCTTCTCGCTCATCTGACATATTCTTTTGTGCCACAAATCTGCTGAAATCTCATTTTGTGCCGCATTCAATTCACCTCGGCATATTTCTGCATTTGTCATGTACAACGTGCCAAGAGAAACCCCCTTTGCAATCACCAATGATCCCTTGGTAAGTCTCCACTTTTGATTTGCAAAATATTTCTCGTATCCATCTCGGTCTAAAGCAATTCCCGAGATCAAGTTCATCTGCAAATCAGGTACATGCCGCACGTCTTTTAGAACCAATGTGCATCCGACATTCGTCTTGATACAAATGTCACCAATCCCCGCAATCTTTGAGTAACTTGTGTTACCCATTCTCACAGTTCCGAAATCACCTGCTACGTATCTGCAAAATAGATCTCTTACCGATGTGGCATGGTGAGATGCTGTTGTGTCAACCACCCATTCCGACTCTAGACCTGCCAAATGCATGCATTCCTCTTCGTCATTTATGAAGAGAACAACATTATTATTTTTTTGCACCACGGCGGTTGTGTTGTCGTCATTCTTCTGGCCACTGGTTTCACTTTTTCCCTTCCTTAGATTTGGGCAATCTCTTTTGAAGTGACCTGGCTGGTCGCAATTGTAGCAATTTCTGTCTTTTGATTTGGATCGGTTCTTGGACTTCCCACGACCTCCAGATCTACCATAGTTGCTCGAACTCCTTTGGTAACTCCTGCCTCTGCCTTCTGTGATGAGAGTCTGCCCTTGATTTTCAGGCTTCTTTCTCATCTTCTCATTGAGTAGAAGAGTCGATGTGGCGTCTTTCAACTCAATGGTAGTCTTACCGTGCAGGATGGTTGTTGCCAAATTATCGTACGAAGATGGCGATGAGTTCAACAACAAGATGGATTTATCTTCTTCCTAGATTTTCACTCCGAGGGTGGCGAGTTGTGTGATTAGTCCGTTAAACATATTTAAATGTGACAAAAAAATCATACCTTCACCCATGTGTAGGGCATATAACTGTTTCTTCAGGTACAATTTATTTGTCAGCATTTTGGACATGTATATGCTTTTCAACCTTGTCCAAATACCACATGAGGTATCTTCATCAATGATTTTATTTACCACATCATCTGAATAAGTGCAACCTGATTGCACTAGCAACTCTTTCACCCAAGTCAGCCCAATCCTCAACTTTCATGGTATCAAGATTTTTGGCATCAACCTCTAGTACCTTGTGTAATCCTTGTTGGATGAGTAGATCCCTCATCCTTCTTTGCCATGTTGAGAAACTGTTATCTCCGTTAAATTTTGCTACCTCGTACTTTACTCCGGCCATTTTTGTTTTTCACCGAGTTTAGTACTACTGACAGTGAATAATATTTCTGTGAACGAGCAGAACTCGTGCTCTGATACCAGTTGTTGGGAATAAAACCCCCACAGAGATAATATTCACGATAATAATAACGAAAAATAATGTAGCACCGAGATACGATAATTAATAATAATAAAAGAGTGACAATAATGACACCAAGATTTTTACGTGGAAAACCCTTTTAATAAGGGAAAAATCATGACCCCGATAGGAGCAACTGATATCCCTATAGCAAGGAATTTTTACACTTTGCAGGTCCGAGTAAAATACTCCAAAGACCACTACAACACTCAAAAGAAATAACCCTGTTTTGATATTCCCACCTCACTACAATATCGCTCACTCTCTATTTTTCTCACAAACTATTTTTATACCCTGTCTGTGAAACCTCACTCTTTCTTTCTAACTCTCAGATATATATATATATATATATATNGTTGATGTCACTGCATGCATCAACATGGGGCATTCTGCAACTATAAATAAGTGCCTCTACTTTCATTTGAAAACACACCAAAAATTTAGAGGATAAATATATATATATATATATATATTTATCCTCTAAATTTTTGGTGTGTTTTCAAATGAAAGTAGAGGCACTTATTTATAGTTGCAGAATGCCCCATGTTGATGCATGCAGTGACATCAACACTACTGCAAAAGTCAGCTGCCCAAATCCTTTCTGATTTTGGTTGGCTTGACAAAAGAAACAAGCTTTTCTTCTTTTACATATGGGGCTGGACCCGAAAATAACTTGCCATAAATTTAAACCTTTCATTGACACATCAAACCATTCATATAGTTGGCCAGAAAATTCTCTTCCATCCTGTTAATTCCTCTCTCTACAAAGGTAGTTCAATGTGCTAAGTTTCGGCTACGTGTATGTTGGAAGAAGAGTCAAACCACTGCCTAATTTGATTACTTTTGTACATATTATATTTGTTATTGAAACTATATCTAATCAATCGATGCGAACACAAGGATCACCTCACAAGCTAGAGATTTTCTTAAGAGTGAAAAATAATTGTCCAAGACCATATAATTAGTAGACCCAATATCGGGTAAATGGGGAAATATCTCATTTGATTGCTCATGGCGACTTTCTACAATACTTAAGCAAAGTTGAATGACCTTTTAATTACAAAAATAGTGTAGTGACTTTCATAATATTTATGTAAAGTTGAGCGACATTTTCCTATGAATATTATTTTAGTGACTTTCGTGATACGTAGGAAAAGTTAAGTATTTTTTTCCTTGCTAAAAATAATTTAGTATTTTTTGTGTAATAAAGTGAAAGTTAAGTGACTTAAAATTAGGAAAAAATATCCGACACAGAAAATATGTACACAGGTTGTATATGTCGCGTGTCTGAATACAAGTGATACAAGTTGGTAACAATTGAACAGTAGCTATGAATAGTAATTAGGAAAACCACAGTAACTTATGGTAATTATGCTCTAAATTGTAGTGCTTTATGAAAATTCCTCATAAAATTACACATGCGATAAGTCGATAACCATGTAAAAGGGTTATCTCTTGTTGTTTGGTGGCAACCTTGTATCCTGGATCTAAGAAACAACCTACTTGTTTGCCCTAAAATCTGAGTAACAATTAAATTTATGCTGAGGTATTAAAGATGCGTGATTTAGTCCAATACTAACTGATAACCAAGAAGACAAACGTATAAATTAAAAGAGTAAGCTAAATCAAACTAGTGTGCGAGCAAGTCCTGGCCTCGAGCTATGATGACCTCGAGGTATACTAATGAGAACAGTAGAGTAAGAACAATAAAGTTAAGAGACAATTTCTGGTGAGTGATGAGCAAGAAAGTAATTATTCTTTACCAATGATTGATGTCTTTACAAATGAGTGAGTCCCTCCTTTATATAATAGGGGGATCCTAAATAAGGTACATTTCTGTTTTTAGTAAGGAATGTAATTTGACAGCTGTCTAATCGCCTAGTACGAATTCGTACAAATCCATTCTGGAATTTATGCCTTGATCTTTGTGACATTGGGGGAATCTTGCTCTTTTTGTTATAAATCCATAACGGCATTATCTCGGGATTGGTCATACTCGGCCTCGGTATTCATCGTTTACTTCGATCTTCGAGCCTTGCACTCCGTCATCAGGCTCGAGCTCGAGCTCGGTCCATCGGGTTCGAGCATGGTCCATCTTGAACTCGGGCTCGAAATGACTCCTCGAGCCCATGAAATCTGGCATACTTGATTTCGACCATATACAGACAGTCCTCGCGTTTCTTAGAATAGAATGATAGGAAACGATTTGAGCCTTGGGTTTCCGGAGTCCCTGATGGTGATATCATTCACATGACGTAAGAGTTCGAGGTGATTGAAACGTCCCGTCGGTTCGCTTACCCAAAACATTAAATGCGTGACAGTAGCGGTCGACCATTAATGCCGCCGAAACGTCTCCGCTTGCCTATAAATACAGGGTTCCTCATTCGATCAAGGACTTTACTTCCTTTTTACAATTTCTTTGATCTCTTCTTCTCTTCATCTCTCTCTTCTTCGTTGCGTGCTTCTTCGCCCTTTTAGTGATAAAAATCATCAAACTTTATCTCTTTCCGCTTCTTTTAACCTGAAGTAATGGCGAAAACTTCAAAAAACGTTCCCCAAAAAGAGAAAACTTCCTCCTCCTCTTCCCGTCCGGCCGGCGACAAGGCGTCGGCCCTTCACAAGACCGTTCCCGGTGCCTACACCTTAAAGAAAGATTTCAATGTTGAAAATCCTCCCGCGGTTCCTGGCCAGTGTGAACATGCATCGAGGTACATCTGCTCGATAACGGAGAAACACCTCGACACTATGAAAAAGGAATGTGGTTGGGCGGATGGGTTCGTGGTACAAATCCCCACCCACGAGGAGAGCATTACCACCCAAGTGGAGGGGTTCCTAAGTGTTTACACTTACCCCTTTACACTGGGTCCACTCGATCCAATCGTGATATACTTCTGTAGAAGATATCAAGTCACTCTCGATCAGATCCACCCCTCTTCTGGCGAATAGTGATCATGCTTCACTACTTTTCCAGCAAGGCCGAGGGGCTCGAGTTCGCTCTCAGTCATCTTATCCGTTTGTACCAGCCTCAGCTTTTTCGAGGGTTGATTAAGCTCCAACGCCTTTCAGTAATATAGGGTACCGACCCCTAGTTACATTCATTTCGGTAATACAGGGCACAACCCCTGGTTGCATTCCATCTCAGTAATACAGGGTGCCAACCCCTAGTCACGTTCCCTTCTAGTAATACAGGGTACCAACCCCTGGTACATCCCTTTCAGTAATACAGGGAGCCAACCCCCGGTTATATTCCTTTAGTAATACAGGACGCCAATCCTTGGTTATGCTTCCTTTTCAATAATACAGGATATTAACCCCTGGTTATATTTCCTGTTCTACGATAACGGACGCCATCTCAAGTTTATGTTCTCTTTCTCTAACATAGGGCACTACCTTCTGGGTTGCATATCCTCACATAGCTGGTTTATAATATTGTCTTTGTCTTCCTTTCAACAAAGGAGATAGTTTATCTCTTTCTCTAATAACTCACAAAATTTTCCTAGTGCCAAACTGGGCAGAAAATGTTTGTTCGTTTTGTTCATCTTTGATGGCTTTGTAGGAGCCGCCGTAGAGAACAAATGATGATTAAAGCTTGCAGTTCCAGTTCCCATCATGAGAAATAAGTCTTTTGATCACAAGATAGTTGGAGTCAACTTTGATAATATGTCAGCAACTCGGTGTCTCAAGATTAATCTTCTCAATTTCGGATCAAGAAATCAAGCAATCGAGAATGAGCCATAATATTTTCTTCAAAGAGCATCAATATCCAATCTAAAGTCAACACAAGCGAGCAAGTCAAAAATCAAGATTTGACTCCAGAAGACATATAGATAGGAATTTTGTAACTCTTAGCTTGAGAGGCATATGTAGTTCTCTTCTTTTTTCCTTTTGATGTAAGCAGCAAGTGGCAATAACAAACAGCAGCATCAACAACAACAGTTTTAAATCCAGTGTCTGGTAGTCTCATCTACCAAATTTTCTCAGAACTACACTGAACTGATTCCTTTATAGCCAAGGATATGTAGGCAACCTCGGAAGCAAGGTTGGTCACCTTTTTCAAAAATGCTTTCATTGGAGTAATACACGAGCAAAATTAGCTATGGCATTCACTTTCTTTGCACGAAAGCTCTTCATGTTCTCGAGCAAAGAAGGGCAACTGTAAATACCTAATTTCTACTTTTTTTTTCTCCTACATTGCAACCTTTAAGATTTAATTTGTGTGTGTTTGTAGATTTTAGAATTAGAGTTCTTAAATATTGAGTGATGGGGTTAATATGGACTGATTTTGTTTGTTTTAAAGTACAATTGGCCCAAAACATGGACCAAATTTGCGGCCCAATTGCATTCGATCCACCCAGCTGAAGACCCCAACCAGAAGCGCCAAAACGACGTCGTTTTGGTTAAGTGGCTGAGATTTAATATTAGCCACACATCTTGACTTGATCCAACGGTCCTAATTTAATCTTCACGTAGGCTATTTAAAGCCTAAAGAGCCCAAAATTTTCCCCCATTTTGCCCTATTTCCTTTTTCTCTTCCTCTCTCTTCACTCTCTCTTCTCCCTCTCCCTATCTCTGCTACCCGCACCCTCAACGACGGCGGCGCCCACCAGAAAGCACCCACCAGAGGCGGATGTCCTCCAAACCACCCCAAAGTTTTACCATTTCTTCCTCTCAACCTCCTCTCCATGAATCCAAATCCCCTAAATCACCCTCAATCTCACCAAATCTACCCCTAAAACCGCAAACCCTAGCCGCTGCCACCCTAAATCGGGCGAGATCTAACCTTCCACACCCCGAAATACATACATAAACAGATAGATATCCTCGAGATCTATACTTTCCTACCCACTTCCCCCCTAAGTTCAACCATAAATGCCGCTGTCACCGCCGGCGGCCGCCGCTGCTCCACCGCCGGTCGGTGGCCCCAACTCCTATAAAATTTAAACCTTCCTCCTCCTATTTTCCTTTTCTTTTCTTATCTCCAACCCAAAACAATCATTTTCTTAGCACCCCAACCACCGCGTCTTCATTTCGGTCCAATTCTCGACTCAAAGATGCCCATTTGTTTTTACAAGACGCCGAAAGTCATTTGTTTTAGCGTCTGGACGAAAGAAACGCACGTTTCAAGGCCGGACAGATTCAAAGGTTCTGGTATCGTCTTGTCGCTTGATTCGACCTCAAATGTCCCTAGAATTGGGTAAACTAAACCCCTAATCTTTACCCCGTGTTTCTGATTTTTTTTTTTTTACATTTTTTGCATTGTTGTTTCCCACTATTTGATTATAGTTTTTATTATAGCATAAAATTCGTTGTTATTTCATATATGTCTGTAGCCATTTTGTGTAATCGCTTGTTTATTAGTTTGATTAGAAGTTGTTTGTCTCTTAGTTATTAGGGTTATTTAGTTGTTAATGTATTGAGATATGTTTATTCAAGTGTGTTGTTTAGTCATAGTTGTTTTAATGAAACAAATAGTTGGTATGTGATATGTTAAGTTGATGGTTTTAATTAGTTAGTTTGGATAGTATACTTTCTTTGTTTGATTTTTAGTTATTAGATTCTGAATTTCCCTTAGTTGATTTATACTTCAATATCTAAGTCTAGTTATGTGTTTTTCTATCTTAGTTTGGTTTGAATCATATAGATTGGTAGTAATATTGTAAGAGCTGAAGTTTAGGTTATTTTATCATAAAATAGGGTGCTAGTCGCCTACTTTTACTAGTAGGGTGGCTGAAATGATATTTTTTCTCCTTGCTTATGCTATAGCAGATTTTCAGGATGTCCTTTCACCTTTTGGATAACCTTTGAACAGTGTTTAGAACACAAAGTCAGTCCTTTTTGGACTGATTTTTGGTGAATCAAAATCTGTCCAAAAAATGACTTTATTTACCTATTTAAGAGGCTTCTCTTTACTCACTTGACACACTCGATCACACATTTGTTGGACAGGTTTTCGCACCCTAAAAATACAACTTTGAGAGTTAAAAATCAGCAACTAAAGCACCCTTTAGTAAGCTTAAATGGTGAGCTTTGTGAGTAAATTTAAGAGTGCAAACTTTTAGAAAAGTATAAGTCTTCTTTAGAGTTGGTTCTGAGTTTCTTCTCCAAGGTTTTCAGGTTGATTAAACACGAAACTGATGTTGTTTTCTGCTGTTTTTTTTTCTGCTGAGCTCTATTTCTTTACCGCAGTATTAATTTTCTGCAATCCAGGTATTTTCTTAAACTTTGCAATGCAGATTTTTATATTCAATGGATGAGGATATGACTCTTTTTCAGCTCTATGGATATGCTTGGTGTATGAATGTTTAGCATGTTATTCACACAGTCATATTTCAGCATGTACATTTATAGTATTTGGTCGATCTTCCATTTTTCTTTACATATGTAGCTCAAATAATATTTTGTTAAGTTTACTTAGTTTAAGAAAAATATAAAGATCTCATTTTTAACCATGTTTGTTTAGTTTGGAATCTTTTATGTGAGTTACTTTTAAGGTTCATGTTTAATTATCTAGGAAAGACTTCTTGCTTCAAATGTATTGATGCTTTAAATTATAATCAATATAATATTATAATATGGTCCTTCTCTTCAGCATTAAAGTATTACCATTTTTTGTAGTTTTGATATTTAGTTGCGATTGTAATTATGAAAGTGGATTCGAATGCTTAAGGTGTTTACGTTACTAATAAGTTTGTAGTCTGATTAGTGTCATGTTGGTGTAAATGAGTAAAAATATTATGTTGGTCCTTAAGAAATACATTGATTAAGGAGATGAAAGAGCAAATATAATAATTAGCATGTGAGTTACTTTTATGAAAAATGATTTTAGTTTGGACATCAACGTGATGAGCAATTTGGCTTAGAAGAATACTTGTCATTTTGTGTTGTGTTGGTCATTGAGGATCTTAAGCAACATGTTCCAAATAAGCTAAAATCTGTAGGCCCAAAAAGTAAGCGGACTTTTCCTTAAAATCAATAATTTATCTTTTGTTAAATAAAATAAGTGGCTCAAAATCATGAAAGTTTAGCATAAGCTTACCCGGGTTTATTGTCTTGCATTAGTCAAAAAATAATTTTGATAATGTCATATTTGTTCCTTTCTTTGGTCGAATAAGTAATAAAAAAAAAAGAGAAAGTTTAAGCACTTTTTTTATTATTAATTTAAACGCTAGAAAAATAGTAGGCACGCTTTAACTTCACGGAATCACTTGCGTAGCGTGATGTTTAATATTCAATAAATTAATCAAAAAATCTCGTACCTTATCCTATAGTTTTAGTTAATTTATAATTTAATTATTTCTCATAATCGCGGATTCGCTTGCGTAGCGCGATTATAACTTTTAATAAATTTCAAAAATTAATTTCTTCAAGTGAAGTAAATTTTTCAAAAGTAATGATGCACTAATAATCCTTGTCATAACTGCAGATTCACTTGCGTAGCGCTGTTATGATAAAATTAATAAATTTCGTCTCGATCATGCATTCGCTTGCGTAGTGTAGTTATGACATCTTATTATTCAAAATTATCTTTAATTTTTCTAGTAATCCAGAAATAAAAGCAGATAGGTGTAATATAAAAATTATATAAATCACAGTTTGTCCAAAATTAATTCAAGCCAACTTTTAAGTCAATAAAGCGATCGTTTTAGAATTACGGGACTCGGAAAATTCCTTGCACCTTCTCCCCGGTCAACAGAATTCCCTACCCCAACTTTGTTTTCGCGGACCGATAAAAATAGAACGAAACCTTCCTTTGACTAGGGATTCGAATAAATGGTGACTTGGAACACCAAAAAATCAATTCCAAGTGGCAACTCTATAAATAAAATAATTCCTACTCAAAATTTGTCACTTTAATTGGTAAAACTCTTTAACCCCTAATCCAACACATATATATTTTTGGGGGTAGAAAAGGGGTGTGACAGCTCTGGCAACTCTGTTGGGGACAATAAGAATTCGAGCTTGCACATGTTGACTTTTATTCGGCTTTATTAATTTTGTATATATTGTGATTTATTTGCGCCTAATGTTCTACATGTTTGCTTTTAACTGCTTTGATATTGTTGAACAGGACATATAAACTGTCTTCTCACGGACCCCCTCTGAGTCTTTTTGAAATTAAAAATTGGGCATTTTCTTGACATAGCCCACTTTCTTTGAGATTGCCGAGTGCTTGTCACCCAGTGAAGGATTTTAGTCTCACATGTTTTAGGCGGGGAGCACCACCAGCTAAGCCGGAAATCAATGCTACCGGTACGCTGACCCTCTTCGGCTCTAGTTGTCCGCTCGAGTAAGCCAATCTAGATACCTTCTCCAATATGATTTAAACCTAGAAGAACTAACCTCATGCCGGATATCCCTAGTAGGTTCGCTTTATTTGCATCATATGCATTTGATTTAGCGAAACTCGACACAGGGGCCGGGTCCGTATAAGACATGTATCCTCGTTGAGACCATCATGTTCAGTTATGTGCTACTTATTACATCATTTGGAAGGCTTGCTTGCATTGTTGGCCGGATTTAGAAAATTAGTTGAGCGGAATTATTTTTTTTTAAAAAGAAAAAAAAAGAATCATTCTCCTAGTTTAGTACAAATAATCCTTTTATTTACTAAGATTCTGTAGTAGGCGTGAGGTGTAAAGATTAATTTTCATTAAAATAAAAAGAGAGAAATACTCAGTTTCACCGAACTACACGGGTTTGATTCTCACAGGATGTGAGATACGTAGGCAATCTTTATCGGGTCTGGCCCCCAATTTCAAAAATTAAAAAATATTATCCTTTCATCTTTGATACATCAAATGCAGAATGTTTTTATAAAAAAAAGCAAAAACAAAATAAAAAGCATTTTCAATTCCAAAATATTTTCGTTCTTCTTCAGAAAATATTCTTTCGGAAATTAAAAAGAAAACTCATAATCCAAAAATATTTTCGAAAATTCAAAGGAAAAAATTAAAAATTATTTCTTTATTTTTTAGAAGTCTTTCTATCAAAGATTCCAAAAAAAAAAAAGAAATCGAAATCCAAAAAAAAATATTTTTTTTCTTTCTTTTTTAGAAGTCTTTATTTCAACAATTACCAAAAAAATCTAAAAATATTTTTCTTTAAATCTATCTTTGAGACATCAAATCTAGAAATTTTAAAAAAAAAAGTAAATTGCAAAATATTTTCATTCTTTTTCTGAAGTTTTTCTTTCTTAAATTAAAAAGAAAACTCAGAATCCAAAGATTTTTTCATTCAACGGCAAAATTCAAAACTCCAAAAATATTTTCTTTCTTTGAAAGTCTTTCTTTCAACAATTTTCAAAAAAATATATATATATTTTCTTGTTAGGAGCTTTTGTGGTCTAATTTGTATATGATTATAAAAAAGAGTTAGATTATTTATTTATTTATTTCTAGTTTCCCTGAACTATGTGATGATCTTATTCATGCGGAGACATGATACGTAGGCAACCCCCAAAAGGTTTGATCGAAATATTTTTCAATGACTCTAAATTAAGGGAACAAAATGAGGTGAAAAAAAATGAGAGAGAAAAAAAAAATAAAAAAATAAGAGCGTCAATAAGCAGCAACTTTATAAGCCGGAGTGAAACATGAAGCCTTCCAAAAGCGTGTTAGAAATGGTGATAATGTTAGGAATATGGCATATTACGTGTGATTCATATATGTAAAATGCTTAACCTAATACCTTTGTTGTCTCTTATATAGTAAGCTTAAGGTGGTTGGTTTGTGGTGAAACTGGCAACACATCATTACTTCACCAGATCTATGGGAAAAGTAGCAATGACTAACAATGATGACATTGAGTTGGTTAGTGACGACCCCTAGGGTCAGTCAGTTGAGCAAAAGTCGGAGGAAGTAGGACGATTGAAACAACAACTGTTTGATGTGTATCAGGCTTGGGTCTCCGGTCAGCCTCCGCCTCAGGGTCCCTTAGAGGAAACTTCAATCGTAGCCCTAGCTACTCAACCACCTCTCCATGCAACGAGCGATCACATTCTACCACCAGGGTATGTGCCAAACTACAGCTTTCATGCCGCCCCTAGTACCTCTAATATGCGACCTCCAGTCGCACTGGTCAGGAACACTCCTCCGTCGTGTCTGGCGCGCCGGTATATACAATCCCACCACCACCTCCTGTGACAATCCCAAACAATGAGCCACCATGTCATGCTTATGATGGCCAATACTGCTCTCCAAATATGGCTTTCAGGGTCTCGGCTCCATACAATCAGACTCCTCAGTACGAGTCACCAGTGGAAACTGAAAAGGCTGCCAAGATGGGTGAGCCAGATAAGATGGCCAGAAAAATGAAAAGTCTCGAGCATTACATAAAGAACATACAAGGCTTAGGTGGTAAATAAAGTGTCTCATTCAGTTATCTATGCATGTTCCGTCACATCCATTTGCCACTAGGGTTCAAGACCCCAAAATTTGAGAAATATGATGGACACGGCGACCCTATCGCCCACCTAAAAAGGTATTGGAACTAGGTGATGGGTGTAGCAGGAAAAGAAGAATTGCTGATAGCTTATTTTGGAGAGAGTCTGGTGAGACAAGACTCTGAATGGTTCATTGACCAAGATATCTCTCACTAGCATGTTTGGGATGACATGGCCCAAGACTTCATCAAATAATTTCAGTACAATATTGATATTGCACCATATCGTAATTCCCTATCCAATATGAAGAAATAGCCGACCGAAAGCTTAGGGAGTATGCCGTCAAGTAGAGGGAGAAAGCGGCTAGAGTTAAGCTACCCATGGATAACCACGAGTTGATCACTGTTTTTCTGGAGGCTCAAGAGCCTGATTACTTTCAGAACATGGTGTCCGCGATGGGTAGACCTTTTGTGGAAGCGATCAAAATAGGAGAGATGGTCGAAAATGGCCTCAAGACTGGCAGAATTGTAAGTCAAGCTGCTCTCAAAGCCACCACTCAGGCGATCTAAAATGGGTCGGGAAGTTTGGCAACTAGAAAAAAGATATATGAAGGGTCCATGATGACTTCGGGATCCAGGGATAGATTTCAAGCAAATGCTAGATATGAATATCATTCAGGTGTCCCGAGGCATAGTACTGATGATTGTTGAAATCTGAAAAAGAGCCATAGAAAAACTCATTGTTGAAGAATTGATTGTAGTGACAAATGGTGAGGACCCTCCTAATGTGACCAACAACCCGTTGCCAGCACACAATGATGTTCATTTTGTGGGAATGATTGGCCGAGATCAAGAATACAAGCCGGTTGGTCGAGAAAAAATGACAGTGGGAACGATTAAAGAAGGAATAGGTCTGGAAGTATGTCCAAGCCAAGATGTGCCATTGATTGTGAAAGGTGACCAGAGCTCAGAGAAGGAAACTTTTATTTGTTCCAAAAATTTCGAGGTTGGAAAATTCGCTCCAATGTTCCAAGCCTAAAGTTATATGTCCTTGGAGGTCACCCCATCACAAGGCAGAATCAGGGCGGTATGAAGGGTATAACAGAGCCGATCAAAATCAATCATGCCATACAACCATGTGTGACAAATACGAAAACCATTCCTTGGAACTACAATAAAATTGTGGTGACCTACAAAGGAAAGGAACTCATAGAAGAAGTGGGGGAAATGGGGGGGTTTGACTCGATCAGGGAGATGTTACTCTCCAGAAGAGTTGAGGAAGGCCAAGCAAATCAGAGAAGGCCAAATGCCAATAAAGAAACCAGTCACTGAAGAAGAGGTGGAAGAGTTTTTGAAAAAAAATGAAAGTCCAAGATTACTCAATTATTGACCAGTTGAGAAAGACTCCTGCCCAAATCTCTCTACTATCTCTGCTCATACATTCAGAAGGGCATGAGCATGCATGTGTACTAATAAAGGTCCTGAACGAGGCACATGTCTCAGAGAAGACCACAGTGAATCAGTTAGAGAAGATGGCCAACCGATTTTTTGAGGTGAACAGAATCTCCTTTACTGATGATGAACTTCCCGAGGAGGGAGCCGAGCACAATAGGGCTTTGCACCTGATTGTCAAATCTGAGGGGCATTATGTAAAGAGAGTCATGGTTGATGGAGGCTCGAGTGTATATGTATGACCTCTCTCTACCTTGCAAAGCATGAAGATCAATACAGATAGAATCCGACCCAACAATGTTTGCATCAGAGCTTTTGATGTCTCGGCAAGAATACCATTGGGGAGATCAAACTCACCATGACAATTGGGCCGTTTGATTTTGACATTGTCTTCCAAGTAGTGGACATGGACACTTCTTTTAACTTTCTTCTTGGAAGGCCATGGATCCATACGGCCCGAGCTGTGCCATACACCTTGCATCAGATGCTCAAATTCTAACATGACAGGCAAGAAATTATTGTTCAAGGGGAAGACGAGTCATCCATTTATAAGGACCTGTTAATCCCATGTATTGAGGCCAAGGAAGGGTGTGAGTCCGTTGTCTATCAGTCTTTTGAAGTGGTTGTTGTGGACCATGTTGAGGATGGAAGGCCCATTCTGCATCCTCGTATTTTCGCCACATCTGTAATGGTGGATGCACTTATGCTGAGACAAGGTTATGAGCCAGGAAAAGTCTTGGGGCATCATTGCAAGGAATTTCGAAGCCCATTTCTCCGTTCAGTAATCAGGGTACTTTTGGTTTAGGCTTCAAGACAACACAAGCAGACGAAGACAAAGCCAAGCACCGTAAAAAGCATGGATGGATCTTGCAACAACCTAACCCTCACATTTTCTACACTTTTATCAAGCCACAACTCCAAGAAGGTCAAAATTCCTCGGCGTAGGCAAACATTGATGAAACTTGCCATGGACTCAGCCAGATGTTTTCTGAAGTGAATATGATCCAGGCTGGTGAAGGCACTAGTCGTACCGATATGAAACTAATTGGCCCAAACATCATGCTGAACAACTGGGAAGCAACTCCTCTCCCCACAAGGAAAGAGTCTTGGTAGTTTGCTTTTGCAGCTTATTTTTTGTATTTTGGGTTACTTTCAGGGTTGTAATCCAAACATCTTAGTATGATTGATTTGTTTTTATGTTAACCCTTCTATCCTTTCAAATTCAATGAAATGCAATTTAGTTTCATATCAAGTTTTGTGTCCTTTCCTTTTTCCTAATTCCTGTCATTTTGTTTCTATTTCAGTTTCGTCAATGTAGGTGTTAATAACATGACATGCATGCGGAATTCACGCTCAGATCTTAAAAAGATGTCTAGTTTCAAAATAATTCATCAAGAGGTTGAATATGATGAAGATAGGGTTGTTGAGGAAATAACAAGAGAGTTGGAACAATTTGGAAACAAGCCTAAGCCCAACCTCAATGAAATTGAGGCCATTAATATCGGAAGTCATGAAGAAGTTATAGAAACAAAAATAAGCATTCACACTGAACAAAAAACTAGAGATTCCTTGATTCAACTTTTATTTGAATATAGAGACGCGTTTGCTTGGTCTTATGATGATATGCCGGGTTTAAGTGTTGATATAGTGGTTCATAAGCTTCCCGCGTATATTCATTTTCCACCAGTCCAACAAAAGCAACGAAAATTTAAAACGAACATGAGTAAAAAAATCAAAGAGGAAATAATGAAGCAGCTGAGCGCCAATGTGGTCAGAGCTGTCTGATACACCACCTGAGTGGAAAATATTGTGCCTGTTCCAAAGAAGGATGGAAAAACTAGAGTCTGTATTGACTACAGAGACCTAAACAAAGCAAGTTCAAAGGATAATTTTCCTTTGCCAAACATCCACATGCTCGTAGATAATTGCGCAAAGCATGAGATACAGTCGTTCGTGGATTGCTATGCTGGGTACCACCAGATTCTAATGGATGAGGATGATGCAGAAAAGACCGCTTTCACCATTCCATGGGGTACTTATTGTTATAGGGTCATGCTATTCGGTTTGAAGAACGTAGGGAAAACTTACATGAGGGCCATGACCACCATTTTCCACGACATGATGCACAAAGAGATCGAAGTGTATGCCGATGATGACATCATAAAATCAAAGACACAGGCTGATCACGTGCGTGATTTGAAAAAGTTCTTCAAACGGCTTCGAAGGTATGACCTTAAGCTTAATCCAGCCAAGTGTGCATTTGGGGTTCCATTTGGGAAACTCCTCGGTTTCATAGTCAGCCAGAGAGGCATCGAATTGGATCCATCTAAGATAAAGTCCATTCGATATTTTTCTCCCTCGAAGAACAAAAAGGAAGTCATGAGTTTGCTCGGGAGGTTGAACTACATCAGTAGGTTCATTGCTCAGCTCACAACCACATGTGAGCTCATCTTTAAGTTGTTGAACAAAGATGCTGCTATCAAGTGGACGGATGATTTCCAAAAAGCTTTTGACAGGATCAAAGATTATCTGTCAAAACCCATTGTACTCGTCCCACCTGAACTTGGTAGGCCTTTGTTTTTATATCTATTGGTAACAGATAATTCATTTGGATGCGTTCTGGGGCAACATGATGCAACAAGCAAAAAGGAACATGCAATCTATTATTGAGCAAGAAGTTCACCAATTATGAGGTTAAGTACACCTTTTTAGAAAGGACATGTTGTGCCTTCACTTGGGTTGCTCAGAAGCTGAGGCATTATCTCTTGGCCTACACTACTTAACTCATATCCAGAATGCATATTTTGAAGTACATCTTTCAAAAGCCAATGCCAACTGGCATGCTCGCAAAATGGAAGATTTTGCTCACAGAGTTTGATATCGTCTATGACACTCGCACTGTAATGAAAGCACAGGCTTTGGCAGATCATTTGGCAGAGAATCCAGTGGATGATGTTTACAAGCCACTGAGCACATACTTCCCAGATGAAGAGGTCAACTCAATAGAGGAAGTAGTTCTGGATGACAGCCACGTATGGAAAATGTATTTTGATGGGGCTGTCAATATCAACGGAGTTGGTATAGGGGCAATCCTTATCTCACCTATTGGACAACATTACCCTGTAACGGCCTGACTTCGATTCTTTTGTGCGGCAGAATACGAAGCTTATATCATGGGTCTGAAAATGTCCCTCGATCTGGATGTGCATGAACTATTGGTTATGGGAGATTCTGAGCTTATCTGGAAAGCCCAAGGCGATCAGGAGACTCGATACATCAAGCTTATTCCATACAGACAATGTGTGGAAGACTTGAGCAAAAGATTCAAATCCATCGAGTTCAGGTACATTCCCAAGTTTCACAATGAACTAGCCGACGCCTTGGCTACCTTAGCCTCGATTTTCCCTTATCCAGGCAACACTCATATTTGATCCATTGGAAATCCAAGTGCGGAGTCAACACGTTTATTGTAGTACTATTGAGATAGAACCAAATGGTGAACCATGTTATCATGACATAAAACGATTCCTAAAAATAAGGGAATACCTAGAGCATGCCAAGGGAGATCAAAAAAGAACTATAAGGCGGCTCGCAGAGGTTTCTTCTTGAATGGAGAAATTTTGTACAAAAGGACCCCAGATTTGAACTTGTTGAGATGCATAGATGCCACAGAAGTTGAGTGTATAATGAGTGAAGTGCATTTGAGGGTGTGTGGACCTCACATGAATGGATATGTTTTGGCGAAGAAAATTCTGCGGGCAGGGTATTATTGGCTTCCCATGGAGCGAGATTGCTTCAGTTTTGTTCGCAAGTGTCACCAATGCCAGATTCATGGTGACCTAATTCACTCGCCACCTTTGGAGTTACATCACATGTCCTCCCCTTAGCCTTTCGTTGCTTGGGGAATGGATGTTATTGGGCCAATCGAGTCAACGGCTTCAAATGGGCATAGATTCATTTTGGTTGCAATTGATTACTTCACCAAGTGGGTGGAGGCCATCACTTTCAAAGCAGTCACCAAGAAAGCAGTGGTAGATTTGTTCATTCCAACATCATTTGTCGCTTTGGTATCCCAAATACCATTATCACTGACAATGCAGCTAATCTAAATAGTCATTTAATGAAGGATGTATGCGAGCAATTTAAAATTATGCATCGCCATTCTACCCCGTATCGGACAAAATCCAATGGACCCGTTGAAGCAACGAACAAGAAAATCAAGATGATTCTTAGGAAAATTATCCAAGGTTCCAAAAAATGGCATTAAAAGTTGCCTTTTTCTCTTTTAGGATACCGCATGACTACTCGTACATCTGTTGGTGAAAATCCTTATCTGTTGGTATATGGAACGAAAGCTGTAATACCATCTGAAGTCAAAATTCCCTCTCTTCGAATCATTGTGGAGTAGGACATTAAAGATACATAATGGGTAAAAACTCGATTAGAACAACTAATGCTGATTGATGAAAAATGGCTAATAGCAGTGTGCTTTGGCCAATTATACCAGCAAAGAATGGCACACTCTTACAACAAAAAAGTGCGTCCAAGGCACTTCGAGGTAGGCCAACTCGTTTTGAAACGCATTCTTCCACACCAAGTAGAAGCTAAAGGAAAGTTCGCCCCAAACTGGCAAGGACCCTACATCATCAAGAAAGTGTTACCAAAAGGGGCCTTGCACTTGGTAGATGAAGAAGAACGGGTACCCGACATGACTATTAATGCACATGCAGTCAAAAGATATTATGTCTGATATATACCACTGTGGAACTTTCACGCATGATTTTCTCAGATCGAGATGATGAAGGCTATCATTGCTCACTATTCCAAATAGGTGTCACCCTTTTGTTAACCCTTTTTGAGATTTATTTATCTTCTTTGTTTTCTACTTTTTGGAACCTGTGTACTTGCAAAAGCAAAAAAATAAAAAATAAATAAAGAGAAGAAAAATTAAAAAAAATTCAAACAACAAATCTTCTGAGTCATTGAACTACATCCGACCTGATTCTGAAAGGATATGTAGGCAGCCTTACCCTGAGTTCGGTCCCATCACAACAAAAAATACATATTCCTAATACTCCAAAGCTGGGGCAGAAATCTGTTTTATTTTATGGCTTTTTTCTGTAGGAACGGTTCCAGAAGTTGTAATAAAGTTCAAGGTTCTTTTTTTCCTTTTCCCTGTTAAGAACTTGTGATCGATCTTTGAGAATAACTGAATTCTCCATGCAAGGGGCATTGGGAAACCTTCCGCATGTCATATCTCAGTAAAAAAAAAAATAAGAGAGTCATATTGGTGAAAACCCATATGGGCACTGTAAGGCGACAGTGAGCAGAGAAATGAGAGAGTCTTATTGGTGAAAACCCATATAGGCACCATAAGGCGATGGTGAGTAGAGAAATGAGAGAGGTCAGTTAGTGAAAATCCGCAAAGGGTGCTACTAGCCGAATGAGGGTCTTTGATACCCCGACATGAGCACAACCAAGACAGTTTCAAGATGAACAATCGCGATGGATTTTGAGAATTAGACAGCTCAGACGGATCAGGTGTCCAGTCCAAAATGCAGGTCATGATTCATTGAAGTCGACACATACTTCCAGATATGTCTCCCTATTCCTTTCCCGAAAGGGACATCTTTTGTTTAAGAACAGTTTCTTTTTCACCTTCAATTATTCTTCTGTTTTACCCATAATTTTTCTTTGAGTCCCTTTCGGTCTAATCTTGCATCAAAAGTGAAGCAAAGAAATGAATGAAAAACTAGCTACAGTTTCCCCGTAATATCGAGCACAATATGGGGCATATATGGAATTGACGAAGGCAGAATCCGTCTGTGATCTCATTTGATAAGGCGAACAAAGTGTCTCAAAGAAACTGAAAAGGTTGCCTAAGCAAGACCTGCTTCACGAGAAAAGTTGATAAGCACTACGTACACAAACTGGTACTGGGTGCAAGACAACTAAGTTTGATTTTAAAGGGAAAAAGCGTCTTGCCTTAGGGACAAGGGTTAGCGGTATCATGGACATCCGAGTATGAAACAGTCAGGGCTAACGTCAGAAAACAAGGTCTCCAGAATGCAAAACAGAGTATCCGAGCAACTCGGTACCACACTGATAGAATCAGTTCTTCAACAACGGAGTGGCCGTGAATTCAAATTACAACAGGGCATCAAGGCCACAAACCGACCACCACTTTGAAAACTCACAAATTTTTCTTTGTTTGAAGCAGGAACAAAGAAGTGCAGAATGGCGATTCTCAAAGGACGAATGTCACCAAATGTAAGCTCCTTAAAATCGCCATTTTTCTTTTTATTTTCAGCATGCATCACTACTATCCATACTTCCTTTTTCGTAGCTTAACTCAGGTAGAACCATTTCACCATGGGGATCCAGCTCATCGTTCCGGATAGAAGTACTCTTTGCTCAGGGTGCTTTATGTGTCTTAACTCAGGTAGAACCATTTCGCCTAGGGTATCTAGCTCATAGTTCCGGGTAAAAGTACTCTTCGCTCAAGGTGTTTTACGTAGCTTAAATAAGGTAGAGCCGTTTCGCCTAGGCGGATCCAGCTCATAGTTCCGGGTAGAAGCATTCTTCACTCAGGGTGTTTTACGTAGCTTAACTCATGTAGAACCATTTCTCCTAGGGAGATCCAGCTCATAGTTCCGGGTAGAAGTACTCTTCGCCCAGGCTGGTTTGCGTAGCTTAACTCAGGTAGAACCGTTTCGCCTAGGGAGATCCAGCTCATAGTTCCGGGTAGAAGTACTCTTCGCTTAGGGTGTTTTACGTAGATTAACTCAGATAGAACTATTTCCCCTAGGGGGATCCAGCTCATATTTCCGGGTAGAAGTACTCTTCACCCAGGCTATTTTGCGTAGCTTAGGTAGAACCTTTTCGCCTAGAGGGATCCAACTCATAGTTCCGGGTCGAGGTACTTTTCGCTCAGGTTGTTTTACGTAGCTTAACTCAGGTAGAATCGTTTTCCTAGAGGGATTCAACACTTTATCAGTAATACATGGTACCAACCCCTGGTTATATTCCTTCTCAGTAACACAGGGTGCCAACCCCTGGTTACACTCCTTTAAGTAATACAGGGTGCCAACCCCTGGTTAAAATCACTTAAGTAATACAAGGTACCAATCCTTGGTTACATTCCATCTCAGTAATACAGGGTGCCAACCCATGGTTATATCTCTTTCAGTAATACAGGGTACCAACCCCTAGTTACACTCCTTTCAGTAATACAAGGTACCGACCCCTAGTTACATTCATTTCGGTAATACAGGGCACCAACCCCTGGTTACATTCCTTCTCAGTAATACAGGGTGCCAACCCTAGTTACACTGTTTTCAGTAATACATGGTACCAACCCCTGGTTACATTCCATCTCAGTAATACAGGGTGTCAACCCTTGATTACACTCTTTTCAGTAATACATGGTGGTAACACCTGGTTACACTCCTTTCAGTAATACAAGGTACCAACCCCTGGTTACATTCCCTTTTAGTAATACAGGGTACCAACCCCTGGTTACGTCCCTTCTAGTAATACAGGGCGCCAATCCCCGGTTACATTCCTTTAGTAATACGGGACGCCAACCCTTGGTTATGCTTCCTTTTTCAGTAATACATGGTATTAATTATATTTCCTTTTCTACGATAACGGGCGCCACCTCTAGTTTATATTCTATCTCTCTAACACAGGGCACTACCTCCCAGGTTGCATATCCTCACATATCTAGTTTATCATACTATCTTTGTCTTCCTTTCAACAAAGTAGATAGTTTATCGCTTTCTCTAATAACTCACAAAATTTTCCTAGTGCCAAACTGGGGCAGAAAAATTTTGTTCGCTTTTTTCGTCTTTGATGGCTTTTTAGGATCCGCCATAGATCACAAGTGATGACTAAAGCTTGCAGTTCCAGTTCCCATCATGAGAAAGAAGTCTTTCGATCACAAGATAGTTGGAGTCAACTTTGATAATATGTCAGCAACTCGGCATCTCAAGATTCATCTTCTCAATTTCGGATCAGGAAATCAAGCAATCGCGAATGAGCCATAATATTTTCTTCAAAGAGCATCAAGATCCAATCTAAAGTCAACACAAGCGAGCAAGTCAAGAATCAATATTTGACTCCAGTAGACATATAAATAGGAATTTTATAACTCTTAGCTTGAGAAGAATATGTAGTTCTCGTCTTTTTTCCTTTTGATGTAAGCAGCAAGTGACAATAACAAACAGCAGCAGCAACAACAACAGTTTTAAATCTAGTGTCTGGTAGTCCCAACTACCAAATTTTTCCAGAACTACATTGACCTAATTCCTTTATATCCAAGGATATGTAGGCAACCTCGGAAGCAAGGTTTGGTCACCTTTTTCAAAAATGATTTCATTGGAGTAATACACGAGAAAAATTAGCTATGGCATTCACTTTCTTTGCACGAAAACTCTTCATGTTCTCGAGCAAAGAGGGGCAGCTGTAAATACCTAATTTTTGCTCTTTCTTTTTTCCTACATTGCAACCTTTTAGATTTATTTTGTGTGTGTTTGTAGATTTTAGAATTATAGTTCTTAAATATTGAGTGATGGGGTTAATATGGATTGATTTTGTTTGTTTTAAACAACAATTGGCCCAAAACATGGACCAAATCTGCGGCCCAATTGCATTCGATCCGCCCAGCTCAAGACCCTAACCAGACGCGCCAAAACCGCATCATTTTGGTTAAGTGGCTGAGATTTAATCTTAGCCACACATCTTGACTTGATCCAACGGTCCTAATTTTATCTTCACTTAGTCTATTTAAAGCCTAAAGAGCCCAAAAATTGCCCCCATTTCTCCCTATTTTCTTTTTCTCTTCCTCTCTCTTCTCCTTCTCCTATCTCTGCTGCCCGCACCCTCCACGATGGCGATGCCCGCCGGAAATCGCCCCCTGGCGGTGGTCGTCCTACAAACCACCCCAAAATTTTACCATTTCTTCCTCTCAAGCTCCTCTCCATGAATCCAAACCCCAAATCCCCGAAATCACCCTCAATGTCACCAAATCTACCTCTAAAACCGCAAACCCTAACCGCCGCCACCCTAAATCCAGCGAGAGCACCTTCCACACCCCGAAATACATACATAAATCTATTCGTTACTACCCACTTCCCCCTAAGTTCATCCATAAATGCCTTCGTCATCGCCGTCAGCCACCTCACTGGCGCCGCTGCTCCACCGCCGGTCGGTGGCCCTAACTCCTATAAAATTTTAACCTTCCTCCTCTTTTCCTCTTCTTTTCTTATCTTCAAATCAAAACCACCATTGTCGTAGCACCCCCAACCACCGCGTCTTCATTTTGGTTCAATTCTCGACTCAAAGACGCCCGTTTCTTTTTTGCAAGATGCCGAAACTCATTTGTTTTAGCGTCTACCCGAAAGAAACACATGTTTCAAGGTCGGACAACCGCTATTCAAAGGTTCCGGTATCATCTCGTTGCTTGATTCGGCCTCAAATATACCTAGAATTGGGTAAACTCAACCCCTAATCTTTTCCCCATGTTTCTGATTTTTCCTTCTTCTTTTTTTACATTTTTTGTTTTGTTGTTTTTGTTGTTTCCCACTGTTTGATTATAGTTTTTATTATAGCATAAAATTCGTTGTTATTTCTTCTATGTTGTAGTCATTTAGTGTAATCACTTGTTTATTAGTTTGATTAGCATTAATTTGCCTATTGGTTATGAGGGTTATTTAGTTGTTAATGTATTGAGTTTCTATTTATTCAAGTGTGTTGTTTAGTCATAGTTTTTTTAACGAAAAAAATAGTTGGTATGTGATATGTTAAGTTGATGGTTTCAATTAATTAGTTTGGATAGTATACTTTCTTTTGTTTGATTTTTAGTTATTAGATTCTAAATTTCCCTTAGTTGATTTATAGTTCAATTTCTAAGTCTAGTTATGTGTTTTTCTATCTTAGTTTGGTTTGAATCATATAGATTGGTAGTAATATTGTAAGAGCTGAAGTTTAATATTGTAGAGTAGAGTGGCTGAAATGATATTTTTTCTCCTTGCTTCTGCTATACCAGATATTTCAGGTTGTCCTTTCACCTTTTGGACAACCCTTGACAGTGTTTAACACACAAAGTCGGTCCTTTTGGACAGATTTTTGGTTCACCAAAAATCTGTCCAAAAAGTGACTTTATTTGCCTATTTAAGGGGCTGCTCTTTACTCACTTGACACACTTGATCACACATTTGTTGGACGGGTTTAACACCCTAAAAATACAACGTTGAGAGTTAAAAATCAGTTAAAATACAACTTGATCACAATGAAACTTCCCATAGCGGCCTATTGTGATTTATGACTTGCGGAGATGGGTGGTTCGGGATTCGGAAGTGCTTAGAGTGATATAGGAACACTTGGTTCCTTAAGGTTGGCCTTTAAGACCAAGTTTGACTTCGGTCAAGATTTTGAGTAAACGACTTCAGAATCGAGTTTCGACGGTTCTGGTAGCTTTGTATGATGATTTCGAACTTGGGCATATGTTCGGAATGGGTTTTGGATGACCCGGATGCGTTTCGGCGCCCAACATCGAAATAAGAGCTTCCTTAAGTTCATATTGTGGTTTGGGATGTGTTTTTGGGTTATCGAGGTCCGAACGGAATTCTGAGATTGGGAATAGTTCCTCTATGTCATTTATGACTTGCTTGAATCTTTTGGTGTCATTCCGAGTAGTATAGGTCGGTTCGGCGCATTGGTATCGAATTCAGGAACTTGAGGTTCTTAAGTTTTGATTCTAAGGGTTTTGAGGAGTGATTTTGAGTTTTGCGTGATTTTGAGTGTTCCGAAGGCTCGAGAGAGTTCGTATTATGATTTGGGACTTGTTGGTATATTTGGACGGGGCTCGGGTGGGCTCAGGTGCCTCTCGGGCACCAAACAAGGCCGAAAACCAGCTGAAACAGTTGCTACGGCACCTGATCTGGTGTCAGCGCAGGTGCGGTTGCCCAGTCGCAGGTGTGGGACTGCTCCCAGCCTCGCAGTTGCGACCCCAGGTGGGCTGCCCAGTTCTCGTAGGTGCGGACTCCTGACCGCAGGTGCGAGCCCAGGCCCCTTGCCCCTCTTCCGCAGGTGTGAGTCATTTCTCGTAGGCGCGAGACCGCATGTGCGGTCGTCGAGTCGCAGGTACGGAAACCCCTGTAGGCAGTAAGGTCTTTAAATGCGGGATCTATCCCATTTTCACTCTATTTCTTCCACCATAGACGATCTTTAGAGCTTGAAAAAGAATCCCACGACCTAGCTACTAAAAGGTAAGTGAATCCTATCCTAAAGTTTGTTAATGCATGATTTCCTAGTTGAATTAACTACCTAGTTAGTGAAAAAATTAAGGATTTGGGTAGTAACCTAGGGCTTTCGAGAATTTAGAGAATTACCCATGAATTCATACGAAAATTGTATATTAACGACCCTTAGGTTATGGGTGAGTGTTTCCTTCGAGAAATTTCGGAATCCGAGCATGCGGGCCCGGGGTTGGATTTTGGGATTTCTTCAAGAATGATAAATTTGACTAAATAGTATGAGAATTCTATGCCTTGAGTATAATTTGATATATTTACGTAACGTTAGATTAGTTTCAAGTCCTTGAGTGACGAGATCGGAGTTTCGGGCGCATTCTTGACCCGGGTAGTAGGTTCGACGCGAGGTGAGTCTCCTTTCTAACCTTGTAAGATGGAATTGTCCCCATAGGGGATTATAAATGGTTGTTTTTCCTTATTTGCGGGGGCTGCGCACACACGAAGTGACTAGAGTCCGAGTGTAGCTAGTATTATACCTTGTCCGGTAGTTTAGGACTCACAAGCATGCTTTATGTGTTGTATCTGTGATCTTGCATATGGTCTAAGTAGTCTAATATTCTCGAATCTCACATGTGAAGGCCTAAGAAGTTATTCTTTGATGTTGACATTATTAAATTCTCATCCTGTCAGTATGTTCCCTGCTAAATTATCTGGAATCTCCTGCTAATCATGTATTTATATGGGAACCCAAGTCGCATGAATGATTCGCGAGCGGGATAGCCCTAGTATTATATTAACCCGAGTCGCATTAATGATTCACGAGCGGGGTAGTCTTAATATTGTATTAACCATGTCGCATGTTCGATTCGCGAGCGGGGCAGATAGATGCATCTATGGTTCGGGCCGTTCGACCCTCGGCAGTGCACATTTACTTTTCATGTCGTAACGGCCGTACGTTCATATCCTGTTATATGTTTGGTAATTCATGAGAAGCCCTGTAATTGTAACTGTTGATTTTATGAAATAAAGAAGGTTAAACAACTTGTATGCCATGGAAAGGGAAAGCGTGAGGGTACTAGAGATTGTTATTTGATGCTCATTTCCTTATTACTGTTCATTACTGCTATTACCGATTAGCCTGTATTCATTTCATATGGTATGACCCTAGTAAGTATCACGTCGACCTCTCGTCACTACTTCTTCGAGGTTAGGCGGGATACTCACTGAGTATACATCTGTTTATGTACCCATGCTACGCTTCTGTACTTAATTGTACAGGTTCTAAGGCTGGTGCATCTGGTTATCCGACCGGAGCTTGACCCTGGGAGTATATTCTAGACCGGACTCTACGGTGAGCTGCTTCCCTTAGTGATTCTCAGCAGCACTATGGAGTTGTCTTTTGTTTATTTCTGCTTACTTCCTTCAGACAGTAGGACAAATTATTTCATCTTTTGTATATTCTACTAGTTCGCCTGTAGACTTGTGACACTAGTTCCTGGCACATAGTAGACTTTATATTTTTGGAAACGTATATATATATTGGTTGTGATCCTTATGGTTACCATTATTTAAATTGGCTAATTTATCCGCTTTCACTTAAATGTTTTAAGCTTAAAATTTAGTAAGTGTGGGGATGTTTTTATCAATTAAGGAAATTTCACTAGTAACTAAACTGTTGACTTGCCTGACCCCGATGTTGGGCGCCATCACAACTTGAGTTAGGATTTTTGGGTCGTGACAACATGGTATCAGAGCTCTAGGCTCACGTAGGTCTCACAAGTCACGGGAAAACCTAATAGAGTCTTGCGGATCGATACGGAGATGTCTATATTTATCTTCGGGAGGCTATAGGGTGTTAGGAAACCTCTCTTTATTCATTCTCTATCGTGCATTTAATGGTTTACTAAATCTCATTCTTCTATTCTCTCACAGATGGTGAGGACGCGTACATCTGGCAGAGGCCGGGGGAGGGCACCGGCCCTAGGTAGGGGACAAAGGTGTCCCAGAGATATTCCAGTTACACCACCAGAGGATCCTACTATAGGGGATCAGGGGGAGGTGCCCCCAACAGGTCCTGCTCCAGTGGACTTCATGACGGCGCCAGGCTTCCAGGAGGTCATGGGCCGTATAATGAGATTTATGGATACTATGTCCCAGGCTGGTTTATTTCCAGCAGATCCTGCCGCTTCTCAGGCAGGAGGGGGAGCCTAGACCCCTACTGCCCAGGTTGCAGGCTAGACATCAGCACTTTATCATACCCCGGGTACACTGCCCGTGGGTGGGGTCCAGCCTGTAGCAGCAGCACCTGAGCCCAGACCAGCTGTGGACGACGATCTGCAGAAGTTATTGGATAGATGGAATCGATTGCACCCTCCAGTCTTCGGGGGTGAGCGAGGCGAGGATGCCCAGCATTTCATTGACAGGTGCAGGGACAGACTGCACAATATGAGGATACTAGAGTCCCATGGAGTGGACTTCACTACCTTCCAGTTAGAGGGCAGAGCTCGCAGATGGTGTCAGTCCTATATTCTCAGCAAGCCAGCAGATTCTCCTCCTATCACTTGGGAGCAGTTCACTCAGATGTTTCTAGACAGATATATCCCACCCTCTGAGATGGAAGAGCTGCGGTATCAGCTTGAGCAGCTGGAGCAGGGACAGATGTCAGTGACAGATTATGAGGCCAGATTTTCAGAGTTGTCTCTCCATGCACTCATGATACTACCTACAGATGCTGAGAGAGTGCGGAGATTTTTAGCCGGGTTGCATCCAGGCATTAGGGCCGACATGGCCCGAGAGGTGGAGATGGGGACTCCTTATCAGCTGGTAGTGGAGATTGCTTGTAGGATCGAGGGTTATCGGTTGAGGATCAGGGAGCAGGCCCCGCAGGATAAGAGAGCCAGATATTCCGAGGATTCCAAAGGTGCCCCAGCTAGGGGCAAAGGTCAGTTTGGTAGGGGTCAGCCCATTCGGCCCCCATATTCAGCACCCCCACCACCACCTCCTCATGGTGCTCCAATGAGACCTTATTTTAGTGCTATGCCAGAGGGTTCTCACCATTCCCCAGTTATCCAGGGTTCTTCTTTAGGGCAGCAGGCCATGCCTCCAGGGAGATGTTACGAGTGCGGGGATACCGGCCATATCAGGAGGACTTGTCCCAGGTTTCGGGGCAAGGCAGTGCAGCAGGGTTATCAGCCTATGAGTCCAGCACCAGTAGTCAGGCTAGCTAGAGGTGGAGGACAGGTCGGCAGGGGTCGTCCTAGAGGTGGAGGCTAATCAGGGGGAGGTCAGTCAGCTCCTGTTCACTCTGGCGGAGCTCAGTCTTCCGGTGCTCCAGCTAGATTCTATGCTATTCCGGCCAGATCAGATGTAGTAGCCCCAGACGTCGTGATCACATGTATTATTTCAGTATGTGGTAGAGAGGCTTCGGTATTACTCGATCTAGGATCCACCTATTCATATGTTTCAGCATTATTTGCTCATTTCCTAGATGCTCCTCGTGAGTCCTTGGGTTCTCCTATATGTGTTTCCACTCTTGTGGGCGATTCTGTGGTGGTAAACCGGATCTATCGGTCTTATGCGATCATAATTTGTGGATTCGATACCAGAGCGAACCTTTTATTGCTCGACATGGTTGATTTCGAGGTTATTTTAGGCATGGATTAGTTATCTCCTTATCATGCCGTGCTTGATTGCCATGCCAAGACATATACTTTAGCCATGCCCGGGTCGCCTTAAGCTGGAGTGGAGAGGTTCCTCAATCAGTGCAGACAGCCGAGTTATTTCATTCCTGAAGGCTCGACATATGGTCGAGAAGGGTTGTCTGGCCTATCTTGCTTATGTGCGGGACACCACCTCCGGGTCTCCGACAATTGATTCAGTGCCAGTTGCTCGAGAGTTTTCTGATGTATTTCCTTCAGACCTTTCGGGCATGCCTCCAGATCGTGATATTGATTTCTGCATTGATGTAGCTCCAGGCAGTCAGCCTATTTCCATTCCCCCGTACCGTATGGCTTCGAAGGAGTTGAAGGAGTTGAAGGGGCAGCTTGAGAAGTTGTTGGCTAAGGGGTTTATCAGACCGAGTGTATCTTCGTGGGGTGCTCTAGTCCTATTTGTGCAGAAGAAGGATGGGTCTATACGGATGTGTATTGATTACCGCCAGTTGAACAAGGTCGCCATTAAGAACAAGTATCCTTTAACGCGCATCGATGATTTGTTTGACTAGTTGCAGGGTGCTCGGGTGTTTTCTAAGATTGATTTGAGATCGGGATATCATCAGTTGAGGATTCGGGCCTCAGATGTTCCGAAGCCTGCTTTTTGTATGAGATATGGCTATTATGAGTTCCTGGTGATGTCCTTTGGCTTGACTAATGCCCCAACATCATTTATGGACTTGATGAACAGGGTGTTCATGCCGTACATTGATTCTTTTGTCATTGTCTTCATTGATGACATTTTGATTTACTCACGTAGCTTGGGGGAGCACGAGCAGCATTTGAGACTGGTGCTCCAGACTTTGCGAGAACAGAAGCTATATGCTAAGTTCTCCAAGTGTGAGTTTTGGTTTGATTCCGTGGCATTCTTAGGACATGTGGTATCCGGAGAGGGTATCAAGGTTGATCCTAAGAAGATCGAGGCAGTTCAGAGTTGGCCACGTCTTACTTCAGCTTCAGAGATCAGGAGTTTCTTGGGTCTAGCAGGCTACTACCGGCGATTTGTGGAGGGATTCTCTTCCATTGCAGCTCCATTGACTAGATTGACTCAGAAGAATGCCCCATTCTGATGGTCCGACGAGTGTGAGGCGAGCTTTTAGAAGCTCAAGACAGCATTGACCTCAACACCAGTTCTAGTATTGCCTTCTGATTCTAGGATGTATACAGTATATTACGACGCTTTGTGCGTTGGCTTGGGGTGTGTGTTGATGCAGGAAGGGAGAGTTATTGCTTATGCTTCGCGCCAGCTGAAGGTTCATTAGAAAAATTATCTTGTGCACGATTTAGAGTTGGCGGCGATTGTTCATGCTCTTAAGATTTGGAGGCACTACTTGTATGGGGTGTCCTGTGAGGTTTATACAGACCACCGGATCTTGCAGCACTTGTTCAAACAGAGGGATCTTAATTTGAGGCAGCGCAGGTGGATTGAGTTGCTGAAGGATTACGACATCACCATTCTATACCATCCGGGCAAGGCTAATGTGGTAGCAGATGCTTTGAGCAGGAAGGCGGAGAGTATGGGTAGCTTGGCTTATATTGCAGGAGAGGAGAGACCTCTAGCCTTGGACATTCAGTCCTTGTCTAACCACCTGGTGATATTAGACCTTTCAGAGCCGCGTCAAGTTCTAGCACATGTGGTTGCTCAGTCTTCGTTATTGGGTGAGATTAAGGCTCGGCAGTTTGATGATCTGTGCTTGGCAGAGCTTCGGGAGACAGTGGTTCAGGGTGGTGCCAAGGAGGTTAATATTGGCGAGGATGGTGTTCTGAGCTTTTAGGGCCGTCTATGTGTTCCTAATGTGGATGGCTTGAGGGAGAGGATTCTATAGGAGACACACAGTTCTCGGTATTCCGTTCATCCTGGTGCTACAAAGATGTATCGTGATTTGAAGCAGCATTACTGGTGGAGGCGGATGAAGAAGGATATTGTGGGGTATGTGGCTAGGTGTCTTAATTGCCATCAGGTTAAGTGTGAGCACCAGAGGCTAGGAGGCCTACTTCAGCAGATGCCCATTCCTGAGTGGAAGTGGAAGCGCATCACTATGGACTTTGTGGTTGGGTTGCCTTGGACCTTGCGGAAGGTTGACGCGGTTTGGGTCATCGTGGATAGATTGACCAAATCGGCGCATTTCATTCCAGTGGCTACTACTTATATTTCTGAGAGGTTGGCCAAGATCTACATTAGGGAGATAGTCCGGTTGCACGGAGTGCCGGTGTCCATCATATCAGATCGAGGTCCACAATTCACCTCGCATTTATGGAGAGCATTGCAGAGTGAGATGGGCACCCAGATAGATCTCAACAAAACATTTCACCCTTAGACTGATGGTCAGTCGGAGCAGACAATTCAGATATTGGAGGACATGCTCAGGGCATGTGTAATTAACTTTGGAGGTCAGTGGCACCAGTTTTTGTCGTTGGCCGAGTTTTCTTATAACAACAGTTATCAGTCCAGCATCGAGATGGCTCCATTTGAGGCTTTGTGTGGTCGGCGATGTCGTTCTCCTATCGGGTGGTTTGAGCCTAGCGAGGATAAGTTATATGGCACCGACCTGGTGAGAGATGCTTTGGAGAAAGTGAAGTTGATTCAGGAGAGGCTCAGCACAACACAGTCCAGATAGAAGAGTTACGCGGATCAGAAGGCGCATGATGTATCATTCATGGAGGGAAATAAGGTTATGTTGAAAGTCTCACCGATGAAGGGTATTATGAGGTTCGGGAAGAAGGGCAAGTTGAGCCCGAGGTTTATAGGTCCTTTCGAGGTATTGAGGCGAGTTGGAGAGGTTGCATATGAGCTTGCTTTACCTCCGAGGTTATCAGGAGTTCATCCGGTCTTTCATGTATCCATGCTCCGGAGGTACCACGCCGACTTCTCTCACGTGGTGGATTTTAGCACTATTCAGTTGGGTGAGAGGTTGGGCTACGAGGAGGAGCTAGTTGCTATTATTAATAGACAGAATCACCAGTTGAGATCCAAGAGAGTTTCTGACGTAAAGGTCCGGTGGAGGGGCCAAGAAGTCGAGGAGGCGACCTGGGAGTCCAAGGAGGACATGAGGAGCAGATATCTGCACTTATTCAGCACTTTAGGTATGATTCTAGACCCGTTAGAGGACAAAAGTTTGTTTAAGAGGTGGAGAATGTAATGACCCGACCTGTCGTTTTGCGTTATGGGAGCCCGTTCCCCTAAATGAAACTTCCCATAGCGGCTTATTGTGATTTATGACTTGCGGGGACAGGTGGTCCGGGATTCGAAAGTGTTTAGAGTGATATAGGAACACTTGGTTCCTTAAGGTTGGCCTTTAAGGACAAGTTTGACTTCGGTGAATATTTTAAGTAAACGACCTTGGAATCGAGTTAAGACGGTTCCATTAGCTTCGTATGATGATTTTGGACTTGGGCGTATGTTCGGAATGGGTTTTGGATGACCAGGGAGCGTTTCGGCGCCCAACATCGAAATAAGAGCTTCCTTAAGTTCATATTGTGGTTTGGAACGTGTTTTTGTGTTATCGAGGTCCGAACGGAATTCCGAGACCGGGAATAGTTTCTCTATGTTATTTATGACTTGCTTGCAAAATTTGGTGTCATTCCGAGTAGTATAGGTCAGTTCGGCGCATTGGTATCGAATTCAGGAACTTGAGGTTCTTAAAATTTGATTCTAAGGGTTTTGAGGTGTGATTTTGAGTTTTTGCGTGGTTTTGAGTGTTCCGAAGGCTCGATCAAGTAGGCCCGGGTTCCTCTCGGGCTCCAAACAAGGCCAAAAACCAGTTGAAACAGTTGCTGGTGCACCTGATCTGGTGTGACCGTAGGTGCGGTTGCCCAGTCGCAGGTGCGGGACCGCTCCTGCGGTCCCAGCCTCGCAGGTGCGACCCCAGGTGGGCTGCCCAGTTCTCGCAGGTGTGGGCCTTTCCCTGCAGGTGCGGAGTTGTGCCTGCAGGTGCGAGCCCAGGCCCCTTGCCCCTCTTCCGCAGGTGCGAGTCATTTCTTGACGGCGCGAGACCGCAGGTGCGGTCGTCGAGTCGCAGGTGCGGAAACTCCTGTAGGAAGTAAAGTCTTTAAATGCAGGATCTATCCCATTTTCACTCCATTTCTTCCACCAAAGACGATCTTGAGAGCTTGGAAAAGAGTCCCACGACCTAGCTACTAAAAGGTAAGTGAATCCTATCCTAAAGTTAGTTAATGCATGATTTCCTAGTTGAATTAACTACCTAGTTAGTGAACAATTAAGGATTTGGGTAGTAACCTAGGGCTTTCGAGAATTTAGAGAATTACCCGTGAATTGGCTATGAATTCATACAAAAATTGTATATTAACGACCTTAGGTTATGGGTGAGTGTTTCCTTCGAGAAATTTCAGAATCCGAGCATGCGGGCCCGGGGTTGGATTTTGAGATTTCTTCAAGAATGATGAATTTGACTAAATAGTAGGATAAGTCCATGCCTTGAGTATAATTTGATATATTTACGTAACGTTTGATTAGTTTCGAGTCCTTGGGTGACGGGATCGGAGTTTTGGGCGCATTCTTGACCCGGGGAGTAGGTTCGACGCAGGTGAGTCTCCTTTCTAACCTTGTAAGAGGGAATTGTCCTCATGGGTGATTGATGCGAGGCTAAATTGCATAGTCTAACATGTGATATACCTTACATTTGAAGTGATTTAATGATAAAAATACACTTTTTAGGTGCTTAATGGAGTTTATTTCATGTGTAGGTGAATTGGAGATGGAAACGGAGCTAAAGGGATGCAAATACGTCGAAAATACGCAAAAGGAGACACCCGGGCGATAGCGGGCGTTTGCCCCCTAAAGTCGGGAACCCCCTGGCGTTAGGGGGGCGTTTTCCCCATAAGCCAGGCACCCCCAGGCGTTAGGGGGGCGTTAGGTCCCAAACGCCAGGCCTGCCCTGGCCTTA